>BRXX01000150.1:0-77131 GCA_030267905.1 Triparma verrucosa
AACCCTAACCCTAACCCTAACCCTAACCCTAACCCTAACCCTAACCCTAACCCTAACCCTAACCCTAACACTTACTCTTTACTCCAAACTTCCTGCCTGCCAACTATCAAACGCTGTCAAGACAATATTCAAGTCGCTTCCCGAAATCATAGGATCGACTCTCTTCGTCTCTGCTGCCAGTACTAGGTGCCTCATGAAAGCAGATCTCTCAATCCCTGTCCTCAAGCAGTGTGGAAACCCAACAATACCATCAATTTTGGTTTCAATTTTCTTGGCAGTCACCTGGGCCATCGGCTGCCTCATCCCTCCGCTGCTCTCTGGAAGGAAATCGATGACCTGGGTCGACGTCATGGCAATTAGAATGAGCAAAATCGAAGGAACGCAGTTCATGCTCTTCGGAACATGCGCCACCATCACCTTGGTGCTTTTTGCCAATACTGATGAAAGTGGCGAAGATCTCAACTCGTTCTTGCGGTACCTCACAGTGGGCTACCTTTCCACCATAATTTCTCTTGTCAGCTTAGTGGGCTACGAGTACGTTGTGAAACCTCTCCTTTTCCCCTCCTCCGCCTCCAGCGCAACCTCCGACTCGGACATCGACAACTCCCACTCCCTAAACGATGACGTCGACTCGTTCAATGTGAAGGACATGGGCATTCTCAGTGTCGGTTCTGTCTAAAACTCTGCAAATAATTTCATCCAAATTCAAAATCGTGCATTATAAATTATATCCCTAATAAACCTAACCAGCGGCCCCCGTCCCCCTAACACCCTTCACCCCCCCTCCCCAACCCTCTAACACTTGATAAGTGCGACCGCGAAAACCACAGTGAAGGCCATGAAGAAGCCGAACGCTTCTCCTCCCAGCTTGTGAAGCAGGGCCGCGGCGTTCATACGCTGCTCCGCGGTGAAGACGTTGAGCTGCGGCGGACTGTTTGCAATAAGAATCTGCTTCCGCATCTCCTTCCCGATCTTCAAGCTGGTTTTGGACACGTTTTGGTAGATTGAGTTTATGGTGATGAAGAACAGCAAAAGCCTAATCTCGAACCCCCCCCCGCTCGTGACAAAGTTAGCTCCAAAACGAACGGCGAGGTACAGCATCCAAAAGTTGTCACTCAGTATTGCGAGCGGTCCCAATTCCTCCTTGATGATGAAGAAGTCCCAGCCGGCCTTGCCCAGGCTATTGGCCATCTTGTCCAAAGCGACGATGGCGGCCAACGTATCAAAAGCGTCCTTGAGGTTTCTGCAAACGATCACCATCACTCCGATTCTCAGCCACAGACTGATTGAGTCTCTTATTTTGCACTTGATCGTGAACCCGTCGTCGTTGTTCCCGTCCCCGATCCTGTTGCAATTGATACAACCCACGCTGATGTTGGGTGCAGCAATTAGGCAAAAGCACGCCAACGTGTAAATCGACGCCCCGTATATCAACCGAATCGCCACCTCCGTCGCCTCGTAATCTTCGCTCTCCCCTCCTCCCACCCTATTACCACCAACCCCGCCTAAATATATACTCTCCACTCCCATTCTCTGGAACAAAACGACGAACAGAGACACTGCCGGCACGAACACGAAGACCTCGAAGATGCTAACCTTCGGCTCGTTGCTCCTGGCCCTGTCTGACGTATTTGCAAAGAAGAGCAGGCCCGGTCCCCAGGAATAATTCCTGCTTGTTACATCCATCCACTTGCTGTGGAGGTTCACCCTCGGATCCTCAAAGAACGACCTGCGCGACAAGAGACCGATGGTCTTGAGAATTGTGGCCAATGTGCTTGGCCTCGCGCATAAGACGATGAAGATCACGCCGAGCAGGCAACAGCAGCTGTCCGCGATGTAGGTGATCTTCTCCAGCTTCTCCTCCCTGCAGTTCTCGAGCATCGCTTCGTAAAAGACTGCCTTGGCGTCGTCATCGGGCAGAAGTCCGTTGACGACACCGTGAACGTCCTGCCAGAAGCAGGTGTTGATGTAGATGAGCTTGTAAAAGCCCTTCAGCTGTAGGGCGAAGACCAAAAGCAGCACCGGGAGGGCGCAGATGATCGCGTTGTACAAGCTGAGCGCCTCCAGATGGACGAGGAAGTCGTGCCACGTCTGACGCTTCGCGTTAAAAGCCCATGGGTTCGACATGCTGATAGCGTAGAGCCGCATGTAGGCGAAGGGGTCACTCAGCTTGTTGACGAGGTTACTATTGAGGCTATTCACCCGCTCGCTCACGTTCTGAATGTGCAGCGAGTTCTGCACGATTATATTGTTGGCCAGGTTTGCGTTCTTCGAAAGCTGTGACAAAAGTAGAGAAGGGAGGGTGGCGAGCGAGACTGCGAGTCAGTACTGAGGACGTATTTCCAGCTTCGCTTGCTCCTCGCACTTCTTCCGCTCACCTTTTTGATGTGGGTCTCTTGGAGCCTGTGCTTGCCGATGAGGCCCTTGAACTTTTCAAAGGAACAAGTGGTGGCGAGGTGCTGGGCCATTTGGGCGCTGGGACAGACGTGAGTGCAGCTGAACGGGGCGTACTTGCACTTGAGCGGCAGGAAGGGGCAGCTCTTGGTGTGCGACTTGAGCTGCGAAAGCGGGAGAGACTCTTCGCAGCCTTGGTGAGGGCAGGTCACGACGGGGTCGCCTTTGTCGAAAATGGCGGGGTTGGAATGAACGTCGGATTTAGAAGTTGGCGCCCTGCAGGTTGGGCACGACGTGTTCGTCTCGAGCCATTTGTTGAGGCATTCGAGGCAGAAAGTGCATTTACAAGTTGCGCTGGCCGGCGACTGGATGTAGTCAAGACAAATGGAGCACACGAAGTTCTGCAGCGACTCGGAGCTGACGCTGCCGCTGCTAACGGGTTCCTCCACGGGAGCTGGTGTTGGCACCAGGGGAGAGAGCGCTATTGGGGCTCCGGGGTCCAGTTGAGGCAGGTTCAGGGACTCCCGCATGCTGTTCTGGAGCGCTGCGTGCTGCCGCGCTTGGGCAATTCGATTTTCCTGCAGTCGTTGCATTGCTTGTCGGACATGAGGTAATGGCGGCACAGCGGGACCCGTGGGGATATTTGGTTGGGGGTTGGGAGTAGCGTTTTGTTGTTGTTGTTGTTGTTGTTGCTGCTGTTGCTGCTGCTGTTGCTGCTGCTGTTGCTGCTGCTGCTGCTGTTGCTGCGGAGGAAGCTGAAGCCTCACTTCGTTGTGCCCTGGCGGCGGCGTGAACGAATGTGTTTGTCCGTTGAAGTTCACCGTGATGACCGGAGCAGGAGTAGCTTGTGAGAGCGCTGGAGCCGAAGCCGGAGCCGGAGGAAGAGGAGATGGCTCAGGAGACGTTGTTACCGGGACAGTAGCAGGAGCTGCAGCAGGAGCGGGAGATGGAGCCGAAGTTGGCATTGGCGATGGCGACGGTGGTTCGCTTCCTTCCGCTACCGTCTCCCGTACTGGCGTCTGTGGTGGCGATTGCTGCTGCTGCTGCTGCCTCTGAATGGCTTGCACGATGGCAACTCGTTCCGCTGGTTCGACCAATGCCCCGGAAGCTGTGAGGAACCGGATGTCCTCGTGCTGCAGCGGGACGTTGACGTACAAGATGTCCCTCCGACCTTCACGACAAGCTCGCTCGAACAGGCTCAAATACTTTAGAATCACGGGGGAGATTATAGCTGCCCGGTGCCCCCCCGGCAAGTTGATAAGCAGCGTCCGCCCGGGAGTGACCGCTCTCAGCATGTCCACGTGCAGTCTTATCACATTATTGTCGACCAAGACAGATGGACTTTGCTGTTGTTGTTGTTGCCCGCTTGCTTCCATCTTCGAGGTGAGGTGGAGGGGGAGTCTGTCTTCAACGATCTCTGGGATACTGGTTCGACTATATACTGTAGGGTGAAGACCTTTGTCCCGGGGGAGGGAAACTTTCTGCCAACGATCAAGTCAAACAACGAATCGAACTTCTTTTCGCTTGCTTTTAGACAGCTCCAAATCTCATCAATTCAATAAACTTTCGCCTTTTCTTTGCTTCATCAGCGACACTCGCTGCCATCATTCGCTAAGCTCATTGCAATCATTAGAGATCTTCTCTTAGAACCATCCCATTAGTTCCTTAGTGTGTCCACAGTAGCAGCCCCGCAGCACCTCTCCTCCCCACCTCTCCGCTCTGACCTACCCTACGATGGATTTACCATTACCGCCCTCCCCCCCTCAAGGTCAAAGCGATTTCGTGCCCTACCCTCCTTCTCAGCTAACCGCCCCGCCCCCGCCCCTCTTCTCGACCTTTCACTACTTGATACCCTCCTCTCCCCTTACATCTTCTCCCTCTCGTGTTCCGTCCATCCCTAGTCCCTTTGCCCAGCCTCCAGCCATCCCGCAGCCTGAGCCCCAGCAGAGTGTGATGGGGCACAACATCACCCTTTACCTCTACGTCCCCACCAGCAAGGTCGGGGCCATCATCGGACGGAGCGGAAGGTGAGCAGGGTACAAAACAACAAGGGAGTACTGCACCGTTGAGTGCACTACTATTTGAGCTGTGTTGATGCCGCTGCTGTCCGGCCAAACACTGGTTTTAGCGTTCTAACCCTCCCCCGCGCCCCCCGACAGCACCATCACGCACCTGCACAACCTCGCCCGCTCCTACAACATCCACGACTACTTGTGTTCCTCCCAGCCCATCCGCTCCTCGAATGTTCGTATCACCATCCCTTCCTCCACGTCGGCTTGGTCGTCCGTCGTCATCAAGTCGGAGCCCATGGGCGCCTTCCAGACATGTAGAGAGATTAGCACATTCATAGGAGACACCGACGGCATCGTTGTAGACGTGCCCGTCCACAGGTCCAGGCACGCAACGATAATAGGCTCCAAGGGCACCACCATCCGCAAGCTCTCCGCCGACAACAACGTCCGCATCAGCGTCCCTGACAAGCTAGAGTTTCTCCCGAGCCTCATCCAGCAGGCCGGGGGAATGGTCAAGCAGGGCGCCGGTGGCAAAAGGGAGGTCGCGAGTGTCCAGTTCGAGGGAGAGGCGGCAGACTGCGAGCAGTGCATTTGGGAGTGCCTCAACATGATCCACGAGGGCGTGAGGAAGCACGAGGAGGAGAAGAGGAGGGAGAGGATGAACGAGCAAGGTGAGAGAACCTATAATTATTGTTATTACTATTATTATAAAGCACCGCACTAACAAGCGGCCCTCACGCAGCCTATGCCCATCAAGACCCCGGCCACTACTCGCACTACGGCGCCCAGCCTAATCACACCCCTCACTACTCCAACGGCGGTCAGTATCTGCACGTGTCTTCGCAGTCGTCCCTTCAGTCCTCCCTCTACGGCGGCGGCGTCGGAGGTGCTGGAGGCGGTGGAGGCGGTGCCAGTGGAGCCTCAGGAGGCTACGACACACACAATGCATGGTAGAGAGAGAGAGAGAGAGAGAGAGAGAGAGAGAGAGAGAGAGAAGTAGAGTAGATTTAGAGAGTTAGAGGGTAAGAGGGGGTGAAAGGGGGTGGAAGGGGGGGGGGGTGAAGGGGTCGAGTGAAGAGAGAGAGAGGTGAGAACGTGCGAGGAGAGAAGTGCATAGCTGAGAACGCACATTAACTAAGCTCGTCACGCCTTCTCGCTCTTGCGCAGAAAGAAGAAGATAGAGTAGGAAGAAAAATGTATGTTGGCCGAAAGATGCTTTTTTATTATTAGAAAAAGAGAGGAGAGAGAGAGAGAGAGAGAGAGAGAGAGAGAGACGCGAAATAGAAAGAAGATAGATTAGGATCCCGAACGCCCAGGATCAAACAAGTTACACCCGACGCAACAATATAAAGTATGTTGAGCTGCGTTGAGAAGACTTAAGTAGGCTAAAAAAGTACACTCGTAGAAGAAAGAAAAGACAAAAAACACGAAAATTTGTTTTCTCAACGTGAAGAGTACGGCGGCCCTACTTCTACATCTTTGTTATTTTTTCTTCCTGAGTTTGGTGCGCTTCTACTCCCAAGGAGCTTGCGACCGTTCGGTGGAGGTTTGGTGAATATCGGCTTGTTATTGAACATCTTAGGCAGGCGGGAGAACTCTGGACCTGACGAGTAAGAAGACGGGGAGTTGTAGTACGTAGATTTGTAGTACCCTTGGACGTTTTTACTCTGGGGGGCGGGTTTGGTGTGGGGGGAGTAGTTCAGGGGGGCGGATTTGGGTTTGGAGATCAGGTGTGTATTTATGTGTGGATTGGGGGGGGAAGTCGTTGGCGTTGCCCGAGCCGTTCCTGCTGTCGAAGCAGAAGTAAGAGCAGGGACGGGAACAGAGACGGGCGCGGGAGGCTTAAAGTTAAGAGGCTGACGCAACGATTTCTGGACCGGTATTCTTTTCAGGTCGTGGATCGGGGGCGGGCGGGACGGGAGCGTCCACAGCTGCTGATGCTGCGGCTGCCGTGCAAGTGTATGTGCATGTGCATGTGCATGTGTATGTGTCTGTGTCTGAGGTACCTTGTGCGCCCTTTGAAGCGGAGGCGACACGTAGGAAGGAGCATGATCCTGAGGCGGAGAAAACTTGGAAGCGGGGGGCAGCTGGTGGTATTGCTGCGGAGGCGACGCCCGAGCTATCTGCTGCTGCTGGTAGCCGGCGTGGTGCTGTTGAGGAGGCGACACCCTGCTGTACTCTGAGCATCCTCCATCGGGGGAAACCCTCATGACCTGCCTCTTATATTCCCTCAGCGCCCCCCCCGGCGTCCTCGCGCCCTCGGAGCCTTCTTCATCCGCCCTAGTCGTCGTCCCCGTGATGAACTCGTACTTGAACGCCCTCCCCCTCTCCATCGCGAGCTTCTGAACCCACGGTTTCCTCATCGGGTGGTTGACGGGAAGGTTCTCCTTGAACCTGTCCCCCTCCCCCCTCCCCTCCCCCATCCTCGCCCCGAAAGGGCTCGGCGCCCCAAGCGACGACGCAACAGACAATGCATCCAACGAGGATCCCACGTGAGCGGGGGGCTGCTGCTGCTGAAAAGGATTTATAGACGTCATTATATTCCTCTTCAGACCCTCGAACTCGGCAGTTGTAAGCACCTTGCTCTTGTGCAATTTACCTGTCAACGTCAAATGTTTTTTGTTAGACCCCCAGGTCGTTCCACAAACAGGACCAACCAGGCTTCTCACCTAAATCCCTAAGCTGCCCCAAGAAATCAGACACATCCCTCGTGTTCGTCGTCATAATCGACTGATCTGACATTATTTCGTGTCCGAAACCGGTTTAATGTGATATAAGTTGTTAAACCTTGAAATACCTTTTTTTTAGAATATGGGAAAACAGAAGTTTGAGGGTTGTACGCGTATCTTCGATTTAAAAGTTATTCGTTTCGGGGTAAAAAGGGGGGATAGTTAAGTGAGGCGGGAAGGAGTGATTATATAGTTTCGTGGGTTGGTGAAATACCTTCCAGACTAAAATAGATCCAGTATTTTGAAAACCCTGGAAACTTCGTTTCTCAAGAATTTGAACATTTCAACCAACCGCTGAATCTATAAATTCCTACCTGCTGTCTCCATCCATAAGCGTGTCGAAGTGTTAGGGCGGGTTAGGGCGTCTATTAACAATAAAAATAAAGCTAAAATAATCCTTAACTCGTATTCATTAGGGTTGCTCGTCCCGCAGTCCTCAGTTGTATAAAATACTTTCAGCCCCTCACATTCATTCGAACGCTCGTTCCATCTTAGCTCCATCTAATCCAATGCCCTCTGCCTTCACTGACCCCGCCTACCTAACCTTAACACCTCTAACCGGCTGCAACCCTCTCCACTACTTCCTCCATCCTTTAAACCCTCTCGTCCCCCCCTTCATGCGCAATCTAAAGTCCCAAAACGAAGTCCTCTTCGATCAAGGATCCGACGACTGGACTAAAATGTCCAAAGACCTAAAGAAAATGCCAGGTTATCAATACAACCTTGACTGCCCTAATAACACCATGACGTTATTCGTTATAACCCTACTTCACCGTGGTAAGGTTAATCCTAAAAGAGATTATAAAGTTATTAAATCATGGTATATTGATCATGGGGTTATATACGAGTGTCCGAGGGTGAAGGATGTTGAGGGGGTTATGTTGGGGAAGAGAATTAGGAGTTTGGAGGTTGTTAGGGAGCAGTTGGAGGGGAGGTGAGATTAAGATATAAGCGACACAACGTTAATGCAGAATGAAGATGACTAACATGAGACTTCCTCGCTTCCTCGCTTCCCCCAACCCTACAGGTACGGAGAGAAGAGGAATACTAAGGCGCAAAAGAAGGACGTAACCCTGACAGGAGTCGAAGGGAAGATCGTCGAGAGGGTCTGGGGCAGGATGGCCGAGAGGATCTCCAAGTCTAATCGAGACAAAGATCCAAAAGAGAACGACCAAGCCTCGGACGACGAAACGACGAAGGAAGTAAATATAGAATAAAAGCTAATATACTTTCTTTCTTTTTTCAATAAAGGTGATCAGGGGGGAGCTGCTTTATATCAATTTAACAACAAGGAAATAATGCGCTGCAACCCTCTTTCTCCCCCAGCCTCCTACTCCCCCCCACCCCCACCCCCCTCTTTCCCCCCTTTTCTTAAAAATACCCACGCAATATAGACACACAAATAGAAATCCCCATCCTTACATACATTCGTTTTGCCCTCATTGTTCCCCCCCCCCCCCCCCCCCCCCCCTCCCCACTTCCACACACACACAAAAACAAAAAAATCCCTCAACCTCCCCCCTCCCCCGGGTGCATAATCTGCTGCATGACAACCCCCATAGCTCTATCTGAGCTCTTCATACTCTGTATCCTTTCGTTCTGTTCCTTCTCCCCTTCCGTATCCTCCTGTATCATGAGGTTCTTCGCTGAGAGTTGCTGAACGATTTTATCCGTCCCTTTGAACGTTCCCCTCGGAGACGTTCTGGGTGAATTATCGTCCCTGAAGCTCCCCGGTCCTGCGTTGCCTCTGAAGCTCCCCGCTCCTCCGTTGGTGCTCCTGAAGCTTCCGCCGTCGCTGCCGTGCTGGGAGTTGCTGAGGCTCTCGCTGTGGGAGCTTACGCTGCCGCTTTCGCTTGAGTTAGAGGAGCTGCGGGGGTGGTGCTGGCCTCCGGCGTAGAGGGCGTCCTCCCTCAAGGAAGGCATGGAGGGTTTGCCGTGGAAGGAACCGCCGCCGCCGCGGTTGGTGCCGCTGGGGGTGCTTACTGCGCTTCCGCTGTTGGACTCAGTGTAGCCGGTCATGGTGCTGGAGGCGCTGGAGTTGTGGCTTCCGGAGCCGGTGGAGGAGGAGTCGGAGGAAGACAAATTAGTGATGTGGATCTCGCAGTCCAAGTCGATGGAGACGTTGCGCTGGAGCCTCAAAAGGTAGTTCAGGATGGCGGAGAATTTGGGACGGGTGGAGGAGTCTTGGGCCCAGCAGTCGGTTATGAGCTGACAGTAGTTGGGGTATTTCGATACTAGCTCGGGATTAAGTTGGGGGCGCCAGCCCTTGGCGATCTTGTGAGCTATGGAAAGGCCGAAGCGCTTCTGGTGCTTCTTCAGGCCGAAGTTGAAGGCCTCTTCCATCTGGCCGTTCACCAAAAGCTCAACCAACACCAGACCGTAGCTGTACACGTCGCAGCTCTCGTCGTACCTTTCGCCGATGAAGACTTCAGGGGCGATCCAGAAGGGCGAACCTGGGGAGGATCGAAGCGACGGTTAGAACAATTAGATAATATATATATATACTCACATGGGGGTTCTTGGTCGCTTCGCTCCCTCGGACACAAAATAAACATGACCACACTCACCTACGGTCGTCATCGTTCCCTCGTTGCTCTTCTGTCGGCTCTCGCCGAAGTCGCACAACTTCACACTCATGCCGTGGTTAATTAGCACGTTGTCGCCCTTCAAGTCCCTGTGGACGATAGAGGGGTTGAAGCCGTGCAAGTAGCACATGGCCTTGGCCATTTCGACGGCCCAGGAGAGCTTCGTAGTGACCATCCTGTGCTGCGCGCCCTCCCTCTTGAGAAGAGCTCCCATGGAACCCTTCTCGCAGAACTCCATCACAAGGTAGATCTTCTCCTGGCTGCTCCAGCAGCCTCCCAGGACCTGCATGATGTTCGGATGTCTCAAATCCCTGCAGAGCAGCAGCTCCTCCTTGAACCTCATGATGTTCTCCTCGTCGGCCTGCTCGGGCTTGAGCGTTTTAACGGCGACCATGGTTCCGCGGAACATGGCCGTTTTGACCTCCCCGAAACTCCCAGAAGATACGTAGAACCCTCCTTCGAAGTCAATCTCACTGTCGTCAAGCTGCGACGGGCGAAGCGAGCGTGAAGATTGGATTAGTTACATGGAGTATTATATACATATTTTTTCTCACGGGGGGGTTCTCGGTCGCCTCGCCCCCTCGTCGGTCTTTCGCTCCCTCGTCGGTCTTTCGCCCCCTCGGTACTCGCTACGCTCGACACCCCTCCCCCCCTAATCCTCACCTTCCATGCCCCCAGATTACTCGACTCTAGAATACCCAAAGGTGTGCCGTGTTCGTGTGCGGTGGACGAGCCATCGTCCTCCACGGCGTTCGGGTTCTTCTTGCCCTTTGAGAACATGTCCATATTCAAGCCTCCCTTTTTTCCTTCGCGCTCTATTCTCCGGCGCATCTCCTTCTCTTTGTCCTCGTCCATGCTCGGGATGGTGAACGGCTTCCACTTGGATTCCTTGAAATCTTCCGCTTTAGCGCTCTTGTACTGCGGAGCTGCCAAAACATACGTCTGGATGATTCCGTGCGACTGCCCTATCCCCGATGGCTGCCTTGCCAACTTCACGGACGTCCCCACAGTAACGCTCCTAGCCAAACCCGGCGAAAGCATCATGAACGCGCGTTCACTCAAGGCCACCTGGCCAACAATGCCAGTCGCACTGCAGTTGGTGGCAATGTCGACGATGCTGCCGAAGTAGTCCGCCTTGCCGTGTTGAGGGTGCGGCTCAACGGCCTCGCAAATATCGCTGTGTATGCCGATGTTGATCTTCATCTGGGCCATGCAGTCGGCGACCTGCTTCGGCTCCTTGCCCCAGTCCATCTTCAAAAAGCTCAGGGCCACCGCAATGGACCAATTGCACGCCTTCTCGGGCGAAGGGAACGCCAAGATGAACGAACCGCTCTGCCCCTGACACTCGTAACCCTCGTTCTGCAATAGAAACTGCCTGAGGACAGTGTCGTGCAGGTACATGACCCGGTTGGCCATGCTCGCCCTCACGCCCCTGAGGGAGGAATCTGCAAGCTTCGTGACGGCTATCGTGACGGGAGGTATGGGCATCCCGGGAGGGACGTTCGCCGAGGGCGCGTCATAGAAGTCCGGCCCGATCTTTCGCACTGACACGATCGGGAGGATCTCGCGCTCTGCCATGTCGGAGGGCAGGCACTGGATGAGCTCCAGCGGTTCCTCGAGGTCCTGGAAGATGTGAGTGCCCAGGCAGACCTTTTGCGAGTCTTGGAAAGGGTCGTCGCCATCCAAAAGTGCCTTGTTCATGACCTTGGTAATGACGATCTGTCCCCCGCTCTGGATAGACTTCAGGATGGCCTTACAGTGCTGCATCGGAGGTCCGGAGTATGCGTACTTCTCGGTTATCTCGTTGACAGAATGGTCGCAGTGGCCGTAGTCCATCGCCATCCTCACCCTAAGACCGTTGAAGAGAGGGCGCGAGCCCTTCTTAGCTCCGATACCACCCTTGGACGAAGTGGTAGATATGGTGGTCTTTCTCTTCTTCTTGCTAGAACTGCGGCGTCCCCTCTTCGCGCTCTTCTGGGGTGACACCGGTGGGGGCGCCATGGCTGACCCCATTGCATTCCCCGCGTTTGCGTTGACGCTTGTCGAGTGGTCCTTCGCAAGGACAACCGAACACCTAGGATGCTGGAGCAGCTCGGCTGGCCAGGTCGTCTGCAGTAGTTGCGATTGCACCGAGAAGCCC
Source organism: Triparma verrucosa (assembly GCA_030267905.1). Classification (NCBI taxonomy): domain Eukaryota; class Bolidophyceae; order Parmales; family Triparmaceae; genus Triparma; species Triparma verrucosa. The sequence continues at coordinate 11,861 of BRXX01000150.1, forward strand.
CAGTTGATGGCGTCTTCGGCGTTGTGAAAGGCGATGGTGAAGCAGTCTCCTTCGGAAGAGACCTCGTAGCCGCTATGGTCCATGATGCAAGTGCGTATGATGGTGTCGTGTAGGGTCTGGCAATGGACCATCAGGGCCGGGTCCGCCTTCCAGAGCTCCCTCGGGGACTCTATGTCAGTCATGACGATGACAACGTCCTGGATCGGAGCGCCCCTCTTCTTGACAAAGTCGGGGTAGGCGGAACCGCCGTGGTGGGCCATGTCCATTCCGAGCTTCTCCTCCTTCAGGGTGACCCTCAAACCGACACACTTGTCCACCAACCAAAAGCAAACAAAGGAGGTGGAAGCGGCCCAGACGGCGATGACAATGGCACCCAAAAGCTGGATTCCAATCTGTCGGTAGCCCGGGCCGCCCTTTGTCCCTTCGCCCCCGTAAAAAATGCCCTTGTGGTCGACATCGTCGGCGAAAAGGCCCACGGAGATGATGCCCCAGAGCCCGCAGATCCCGTGGAGAGGGAAAGCGTTCAAAGGGTCGTCGATCTCGTAGGCGAGGACCACCCTAGACCCGACGCTGTACGCGAAGGCGCCAACAACTCCAATGACGACGGCCGCCCACGTGTCCACGACGTCCGCCGCTGCTGTTATGGATACGAGCCCGGCCAGGATGCCGTTAAGAAGGGGAGGGAGGTCCCTGATGCCGGTCATGAAGGACTCTATCCAATATACAGAAAGACCAGCCGATGCGGCAGCAAGGGTGGTCGTCAACATGGACTTGGCTGCTCTGGCGTAGCCCCCGCCGGTAAGGTCGCCGACGCTGCCACCGTTGAATCCATACCATCCGAACCAGAGAATCAGGCAGCCGATTGTCGACAGGACGAGGTTGTGCGCAGGCATGGGGTTTGGCTGCCCGTCGAGGTTAAACCTCCCGGTCCTCGGTCCAAGAAGAATGGCGCCCATCAAACCGCTGATCCCCCCGACAATGTGAACAGGCGCGCAGCCAGCGAAATCCTTGAACCCCATATCTACACGCGCAAATTGAAGGCGTCAGAATAGTAAAAAAACCGAGCCATGCGAAATTCTTTCTTTCCTTCTTACCTGCCAGCCACGCGTTGTCGCTCCATACCCAGTGCACTGCAAGGGGGTAGAAGAAGGCGGTGATGAATCCGCTGAAGATTAGGTAGCTAGTAGGGTTGCACCTCTCGGCGATGCTACCGCTAACAATGGTCGCTGCCGTCGTGGCAAACGCCCACTGAAACAGGAAGTGGGCGTAGTCGGGCATACCCCGGAAAACTTCTTCGCTTGCGTCGTTGAAGAAAAACCAGCTGCCTCCGCAGAGGACGTTGCCGTTGGGGCCATACGCGAGGCCGTAGCCGAAAGCCCACCAGGCCAAACTTCCAACGCTGCCGTCTAGAAGGTTCTTGATCAGTATGGATTTGGCATTCTTGGACTGGACGGAGCCCACTTCGAGCAAGGCGAACCCGACTTGCATAAAGAAGACCAGCATCGTGCATACCATCACCCATATGAGGTTGATCATTGTGCCCAGCTCTGAGTTTGATGTGTAGGGGGAAAGGGCAGGAGGCCCAAGCGCAGGACGGTGTTAGGGTTAGATCGGTTACTTAGCGCTTCTCCAAGTACATTGTAATGCGCCTTACCTACGTCTGCCTCGTCGTGACAGCCAACGAGGGTGTCTGCGGAGTTGCTGGCGACGTAATCATCAGAGAAGACTGCGTCAATTTTCTCAAGGCAAGACGCCATCGGGGACACCTTCAGATGTGTGGGGGGAGGGGGAGAATATGACGGTTGTGCTGGCCTCGGAGTGGGCTTGTGTTGACCTTAGAGTGCGAATTATTTTTCGGTTGACACCGGGGGGGGATTTGAAATCGTTAGAAGGTGTTTGAGAGACAAAGCGGGTGCGCATCGGCCCAGGTGCGAAACGGAGGTGGGTTTGCCTCTCAATTATTTTCCAAGGAGCGCGTGGGGGATCGAGACGATCGAACTGTGTCAACAAAAATAAAAGGGGGGTAGGACATAACAGGAAATCTGGTTTTCGAAAGAGGCCCGCAACTTACAACAATGAGTGAAGCGCTAAACATCCGTCTTTCTTCCTACCGGATTTTAACCAGAGACAAAATGCTGTGGCCCACAACCGAGTTGAGCTCATGTACAACTCTGTGATTTCGAGAGTTCACAGGTTGCGGATTTGACCTCAGTAGAGATATAAACCCGTAACTTGTCTGTAATTTTTTCTATGCGTTATCAATCCGTATTCTGGAAGAAATCAGGAAAAAACTGAACACAAAGTACAGTAGCTACTGTATGCTGCAGGGGGGAAAGGAGAGGCAGGGGAACGGTATAATAGAAGAAAGAATAAAAATTGTATTTCAGTAAAAATAATACTACTGCTTCCGTGTCAAAGACACATCCCACGCATCGCCTTTCCCAATGCAGAGAGACAGGTTTTCACTCCTCCACCTTGACCTCCTCCGCCTTCACCTCCTCGACTGCCCTCCCATCCACTTCGATATGTTCGCCAATCTTGACCGCAGCAACCTCCTCTACCACCTTGACGACCTCCACAACAACCTTCCCCTCCTCTTCCACCTTGATCACTCTACACTTCTCGGGCTCCTGCTCTGGCTCCTTCTTCGGAGGGTCTGACGGGCTGCTCAGGTCCCTCGTGCTGTTCTTAAACTTGTCCCCTCCCACGTAAGAGTTATCCTTGTGGAAGCGCTCTAAGTTGTGGGTTCGGCACAGCAGTTCCGTCCCGACCTTTGTGAAATTCGAGAGCGTAATTTGGCACTGGCAGTCTGCACACTTGGCGCAGGCCTTGTGGTACTTTGTTCCGTCGAGAGTGATTTGCGCGTCGGCTGGGTACACTGTCTTGCTGCAGACGGGGCACTTCGCTGACGTTGCTGAGCCGCTGGAGAAGGCCGACATTCGATCTTTGATGGATCCCGTGGAAGATGTTGAGGTCATTGACGAGGCAGAGTTCACACTATCAAGCTTGGGGCGGTTGGTGGGGCTGGGCGTCAGCACCGATCCTCCGAACGCTGCCGCGCGATCTGCGATGGAGGCGGCCTTGGATCTTGTTGCAGGAGCAGCGTCCTCGTCCTTCTTTGGCCCCTCTTCTTTTTTGGTATCTGGACATATGAGCGAGTCAAGGAGCGAATCGAATCGATGAGTTTAGAATAAAGCAGCGATGGCGGCGATGATGGCTAGTGGTGCCACTAAACAACACAATAAACGCATTCGCAAATCGTCGTTTCGATCCTGTCTGCTTCTCACCTCCTCTTTCTCCTTCGCCTCCTTCGCCAAACTTGAACACCGTCTCCTGCTCCCTAACTTGCTCCACAACGGGAGTGGGCTTGGGGCTGGTGGCGGTCTTTTCGCTTCCTGAGTCTGCACTTCCGGACTTGTGTTTGAACTTGTCACCCCCCACGTACGAATTGTCCTTGTGGAAGCGCTCTAAGTTGTGGGTCCGGCACAGCAGCTCGGTCCCGACCTTAGTGAAGTTGGAAATTGTGATTTGGCACTGGCAGTCCACGCACTTGGCGCAACCCTTGTGATACTGCATTGCGAGAAGCGAGTGTGTGGAGGGGGGGGGGGGCGTTGGGGAGGGAGGGGGAAAGGGCGAGGGGGCGTGAATGGTGTGGTCCTGGTGTTAGAAATTGTTATCATATCATTGATCGACCATAGCATTGTGTGCGGAACGATGTACTGGCAGGGCTGGTTTGTGCTGTTATGCGGCACAAGACGACACTTTCATAGGCCGGACCAGTCAATTGGAGATAAATCGAAAACCTCCAACGTTGGATGAACTTACAGCGCAACCGTCCAATACTATTTTGGGGTCATTTGGGTAGACCACAGTGTTACAAACAGTGCATTTCGAAGACATGATAAAATGGGTCTACTTAAGAGATTTGCTAGGGATATTTGATTCTGAGTGTAGCTGATTTGAAGATCGAGCCAGTGGTGACAAATTATACACTTGAAACCGACAAGATATAGATAATTTGTCCAATAAGGATATTTTTACATCTTCTTGGACTGGGGCACATAACTGTCGAAAATTTTGAGGATTTGAACGCCACAGGCGTCGCTAAGCAGCAACGGCAAGACATATTTCAGCCCCCCCCCCAATGGTATCTGATCCCCCTAGCACCAGTGCTGGCCACGCCTCTTCCGCGCCCACATCGCTTGCAAGCGGATATAAGGTAGCGTTTTTCTTCCTCTCCCTCCCCTCCATCTTGGCTGGTTTTGGCTATGTCATACGCCGAGATAACTACTATAGTAAGTAACGTTAGGCTTAATGAGTGCGCGCGCATTTCAAATATCATGAGCTCGTCCAGGTGGAGTCAGTCTCCCATCTTCCACCCCTTGGCGCCTACTTCAGCTGACCCTTCATCCGCAGCCCAGCTCTCATTGATTCTCGCTCCTCTTTCTGGCGCATTCGTCATCTTACGGCTATTCTCCAGCCCGCTCAAACCGAACTTCAACCTTTTCGTGGGCTGGATCTTGACGGGCATTGCATTGACTACGTACAACCTTATGGTTCGGGGAAATGCGATGATGGGGCTGTTCACTCTGTCGTCTGTATTCTGGGCCTGGCTCCCTTTGACGCTGAATTTCAAGCACCTCCTAGCGAAATTCACAATTCTCGGCGACGACGATGTCGGAAAATACCTCTACAATCTGATCGTTAGTGGCCTGCCTGCCTGCGTGCCGATATTCTACCTGACTTTGCAGAGTCTCCAGTGTGTCAACTCTGTCGATCTGAGCACGACATCTTATTATGGTTCGTGCTCGGGAGTGTCCTACCCCGTCTTTTCGATTTGCCTCTTCTGCCTCGGAGGTGTGGTGCGGAAAGTCTGCTTGCAACCACTATCGAAAGATGTTAAAATCAAAGGTGAGGCACGCGAGGAGTTGGGAACGTGATTATACGCGATGTTAATAGAAGCTTGAGGGCGAAGCCACTAACCCTAAAACCATTGCTACTTCTTTCTTCCCCGTCGCTTCTTTCGCTGCTCTTCACTGCACTCGCGAAGACCTCATAAATTTAAATTTCAAGCGCAGCGTCAAGGCGGCTGGCTGCTTCACCACAATCTCGTTCTTAACGAACGTGGCATTGTTCACCTCGATTTCTGACTACAGGGGAAAAGTCACCGGTGTACAAATGGTTCAGGGCGGAGTTGCGAACATTTCATTGCTGTTCGCACTGATCATAGAACTTCGGCGGGTGCGGTCAGAGGACGTTAGGGTAAACGAGAGCAGCAGGAATAGTGTGCATGGCATGGGAGGACAGGGCTTCCTATGAGAGCAGCCGAGCTTTCTGTGCAACTTCCTGATAGCTTCAATAACATTAATACAATAACAACAGATTTTTCACAATAATTTACAAAAAGATTAACCCCTAATTGCGAGATCAACTATGCTCTCGACGCCCTCAAAAAATTTACAATTACTTGACTAACTCTCACAGATTCCACCCGAATCTATGCACATGGTGCGCATTATATATGGGCTTGGCAGCTCATTTCTTCTTCTTTGACTCGGTGACGACAGGTTTTTTCGTCTTTGCGACTGGCTTTTTCGTCTGCGCTTTGTTACGGATTACGTAGATCATCAAGAAAGCGACTACGAAGGGGACGCCGATATTCTGGTTGGTCGTGGGAGAAATGTTTGCGGTGGGGTTCAGAGGGGTTAGAGGATGGCGTAAGAGTGTAAATCATTGCGACAGAAATTGTATTGTGCGTTCTGTGGACACAGAATCAACCGCCGGCCAACGCCCGCACCGGTCCCTCCTCAATGGTCCCTCATTATTCCGACCCTGACACATGATTCCTCTGCCTCACCTTGTGGAAGTCAGCATCCCAATTCCTCTGCACGCAAAGCTCGCAACGCGCGATGGTGGGCTTGCCGTCTGCCAGGTAGCCCTTCACCCCGGCGAACCCTGCTTCAGATACGACTTCATAGCAGACGTCACCACAAGTTCCCATCAGGCCATATATCCAGGCAGTGAAGGCGAGGAGAGTAGGGATAGCGATGTACAGGACCAGGAACGTGAACGCGTGACGTCTGATGTCGTTAAGACCCATGGTAGCCGCCATCTATAGCTAATTCAAGAGCAAGTTTGGCGAAAAATTTGAGACAAAATCTTTTCCTACTCATCCAGGGATTTGATTGACTTGTTTTTCATTCAAACTTGCCGGGCATATTCCCCCCCTACGCTGGGGCTCCCGAATTAAGAACATGAATAGCCCTCCCCCTTCACCTCGAGACTCCTCGAGCATCCCCATGCCAACGGCCGTCCCGACGTCTGGGCACCAAAATTCCCTTCGAACATCTCTTCCGGCATCTGATCTGAACCTTTCCTCAATACCAATACCAGCAGCTTTGGAGCCACCGCCGGTGAAAAGCAACAACCTGCTTGATTATCTCGTGGCTCCTGGGCGTTCCGGTACCAGCGCGGGCGTGGACTTGAGTGCTAGCGATACAAGCTTGGGGAATCGGCGGGGGTATGCGTCTAAACAGAAGCAGGTCAATGTGCTGCCAAGCAAGGCGGCGCCTAGCCGCACCAAGAGGCAACCGAAGAGAGAGCCAGAAGAAAAGGGCGCGGCAAAGAAGGCGCAGACGAAGGCGACGGCCAAGCCGAAGAGGGCATCGCAGCAGACAAAGCAACAGCAACAGGCACAGACAAACCCACCCCTCAAAACAACCACAGCAGCAGGCAAGCGCAACGCCACGCCCACCAGAAAGCCGTTGAGCAGGGCGAAGACGCCGACGAAAGCTGTGAAGGCCGAACCCCACCACTTCTACGACCCCATCCCGCTCCCTCCCCCTCCCCACGACACGAATTCCCTCGACCCCACGTCCTCCTCCGCCCTCGCCCCCCACCCACCTCCCCCCAACCCCGTCCGCCCGACCAAGGCGTACGACATGCGTTCCCTCCGGTCGCAGATAAATTCCCTCCACACCGCCCTGTCCCTCCGCTGCAGTCAGATGAAGTCGCTCAGGAGTCAGAACATGCTGCTTTGGGAGCGGATCGAGCTCTACAAATCCAACGTGGAGGAAAACGAGTCCAAGGCGAGCATGGCGCTGGAGCAGGTCAAGAGCGTGGGCAAGGGCAAGGAAGAGAGGAGGAAGGAGCACTTCGAGAAGGTCAGGGAGGCGAGCAAGCTCAGGAGGGGAAAGGGGGAGGAGCTGCTAGGCGTTGAAAGGAGCTACGAGGAGGGTATGAAGAGCGCCAACGCGATGAAGAGCAAGCTCGAAGAGGTCCTCGAAGTGGAGCGGAGGAAGAAGGACAAAGTCGACTTGGACATCGAGAGGGGAAACTCTGAGCTGAAGGAGGTGAGAACTTGTGAAGGGGCGTCTCCGTCGTCTCGCTCTAACGCCACGAACATCAATCCTCTTTCGCTCGTCGCAGCTGGATGAGAGAAAGCGGAGGGTAGAGAGGAGTAGAAATTTAGATATTGTGGAGGAGAAGATCACTGAGTGGTGGTCGAAATCTAGCAGAGGCGCGAAGAGGGCTTTCGAACTGCTCAAGTTCGCCTGCGACACTTCCAAGAAGATTGACCGGGTCGCCAAGAGGTGGGCGATGTTCACAGGAAGGAAGTGGGTAAAACTCTGCTTGGGGAGGTGGAAGATTTGGTACGAGAGGAGGGTGGGACACATCAAGCGGAAGAAGCCCCGGAACTTGGTGCGGGTGAAGTCCCTGATGATCAATATTCTGAGGACGTGGCGGGACTACGCTAAGGTGCAGTGCAGGGCCCGGTGGTCCTACGTAGTCAGCATGCAACGTCGTTTCCTTTACCTGTGGCGGACCAACATAGCAAAGGGCGCAGAGGAGCGCCACGAACGGCTGCTGACAGAAAAGGCCAGATACGCTATCTTAGTGAGGAAGTGCTTCAAGCTGCTCCTGGCGCACAAGGGCATGTGCAAGCTGAGCAAGCAGGACGAGCGGATGTTGATGAGGAGGGCGGCCGTGTTTCACCGCGACGCAGTATTCCACAGGTGGCAGAGGAAGGTCCTCGGCATCAGGCTTAACAAGAACTTCGACAGCTACGCGCTGCAGAAGATCTCCAGCAGGTCGCAACTGAGAACGCTCAAGGCATTTTACCTCAGGCTCGGCCTGAACGTCGGCATGGAACGCATTGCTAGCAAACGGCTCAGGAGGGAGTTCTTCAAGAAGTGGAAGAAATTTCACGTTGAGGAGAAGCGTTTCTTCGACTTGGAGTACAGGGCGGACCTCATGGCGCACACTGTCGGGCTGCGGAGGGGTATCAAGGCGCTCCTGGTCAACGTCAGAGTCGGAGGAAGGGAGAGGAGGGCCGACAGATTTTTCAAGGGGAGGCTGTTCAAGGAGTGGCGAGAGAACGCCCGGGTCGCCCAAGCGGAACGGGTCAAGAGCCTCGTCGCCGTGAACCATTACTTCGGAGGGCTGTGCAGGAGGGCGTTTCGGGGCTGGAAGTACATGAACGGCAAGGCAGACATTTTCCTGATGAGGCGAGCGGGACGGTGGGTGAAAAGAGTATTTCAGCACTGGGTGGAGTTCGTCCCTCTAGTCCGGCACGAGAAGAAGAGGGACCTGGTCATCGATAGGATGGCTACGGAGAAGTTCAAGAAGTTCGTGGGGTTGTTGGTCAGGGGCTGGAGGGCTGTGACGAGGAGAAGGTGCAGGGCGAGGAAGAGGTGAGGAGCTGCGAGGAGAACAAAGCTATGTCGAGCTGTGGGGTAAATAATGTTGAGCTGGATATATATATCTAACTCGTCGCTTCGCTCGCAGCTTTGGAACGCTGAAGCGGTTCAAGGATGCGGATCGCAAGCGCAAGGCAATGGGGTCGTGGGTGGTGGTTTGGATGAGGACAAAGAGAGCCCAAAACACAGTCCTCATGATCAACTCGGCGAGGAGCAAGAGCAAAATCCAAGAGCTGGAGGAGAGCAAGGGGAGTTTGGTGGGGAAGCAGCAGGAGGTATCGAGTAGGCGCGAAGAGGTGGAGAGGCAGCTCACACACATGAGGGCGAAGGAATCTGAGCTATCGCTGACCGCGACGGATACGCAAAATCTAGTCGACAGCAAGAACGCCTCGCTCATCAGGCTCAAGAACGAAATTGAGAAATCGGCCTCGCAGCTTGAACTGGTGACGAAAGACGCCGATGCTCTGGAGGTCATCGAGAACCAGCGGGTGCGCGAGAAGGAAGCCTCCGAGAGGAAGCTTAAGGTGCTGCACGCGAAGCACAAGAAGACGGTCGACACGTTGCTGAAGGAGAAGGAGAACTTGTTGGTTTCGGCGGGGCAAACGGAGGCGTTGGCCAAGAAGCTGGAGGCGAGCATCGCGGAGGAGCGGAAGGGCGGGGAGGAGGCAGTAATGAAGCTCGTCGCCCAGACCCAGGCCGCCAACAAGAACGTCATGGCGCTGGCGGAGGAGGAGGCTGTCGTGATTGCCGAGCAGTCCGCCTTGAGGGACAGGATTGGGGAGCTCAAGCTGAGGGAGACGAAGGTGCTGTCCGAGCAGCGCCTGCAGCAGAACCGCCTCTCCGGGAAGCTCCTGACGACTCGGCAGAACGAGGTTAACGCCCTTCGGTGCCGCGTCTCGGAGAGCGAGAGGTGAGCGGCGAGCTGAGCGGAGCGATATTGACGATGTTGAGAATGATGAGAAGAAGGAATTATATATGTTGACTTAAACTAACTCATCGCTTTGTTCCTCGGCAGGCTCGCGGAAGAAGCCGTCCTTTTGCTACGTGAGAAGGAGGAGGAAATCGCTGAGCTGCAGAGGACGATTGCCAGGCACCAAGAGGGGATGGAGATGAAGCGGTTGCTGCAGGACAGCGATGACGCGAGGAAGGGAATGGGTTTGACCTTGCAAGACATCGGGATCGGGGTCGGGGGTGGGGCGGAGACGAAGAAGAAGAAGGATGCAAAGAATACGAAGAGGAGGGATAGAAAGCCGACGTATCCCAAGATGAAGGCCATCAAAAAGGTCATTCGAGAAGACGCGAAGATTCTCAGAGAAAGCGAGAGGAGCATCTTGGCGATCGAGGAGATGGGGCTCGCCTTCGATATGGCCACGGGCGTGGACGTCGGTGAGAAGGCCAGGGTTGTTACGCACGCGCGTAGGGTCGACGAAATGAACGACGACATGACAGTGTCGGGAACGTCAACAACGACTGCGGCGTCGACAGTCTTGGGGAGCAGCCGGAGATCTTACGCAAACAACAGCGAAATCGGGACCCCTGTTCTGACTGAAGAGGGAGGGCAGGAGGTGGACTTCTTGGATTTCCAGGAAACCAGGACCCAACTGTACATGCAGGAGGAGGTCGAGCAGCTAGAGGAGACTATAGATGACCTCCAGAAGAAGATCCTGAACAGGCTCAGTGGAGGGGGGGTGGGAGTAGGTGTAGGCGGGGGAGACGTATGGCGGCCCTAAAATCTAAAAAAAATGAAATGTAATAAATACGCTCGCTTGTGCGAGCGTTGTGATGACTATTGTGTAACTAAATGTTTCCGTGTTCTTGTTATTTCAGTAGTATTTCAAATTCTTCGCAGGATATCGGTTGCCATGAATCCAGAGCAACTACTTGAATTGTTGAGTAAGCAAACTCCTAGGAAAACACAACCACTCCGGTAGTTTCATTGACGTGCCTGCCGTGTATTTACCCCAAGGCCTTTCTGAGGACGAAACAAATTCATTTTCCCTGCTCTCGTCCCACATTCCAGATCCCCGTGAATAAATTTAGAAAACCCTTACTCTCCCACCGTCCCTCCCTCGCCAACATCCCTGAATCTCCATGGCGGCCCGCCAATATACAGTCGGCATAGTCTACCCCGAGGACGACCCTACGTCTACCGTCCCGCACAGTGTCGAAATTCTGATTGACGTCCCTGACTTTGTCAACTCAATGAGGGAGCTCGATATGGAACTCGACGACATTGGTTCACTGATAACTCTGACCTTGGCTGCAGACCCTTCGAAGTTCACGCTTCCCATCCGGCTGCCCCTTCGCATTGATTCTGATTCGATGACGGCCAAGTTCAAAAAGAAGAAGAAGTCGATCATGGCGAGTGGGAGGGTGCTGACGGTGGAGCAGGGTCAACCAAGACAGTTGATGGAAGCGGTCACCGTCGCCAGGGAGGAGTTTTTAGGTATACGGAAGCCCGTCGAGGAGGTGAAGGAGGTGAAGGAAGAGGCTGTCGTGCCGCCAGTTGCCCCTGCCGCGAAGGACCTTTACAATAAGTACAAAAGTATCAAGCCTTCGGGCAGTGAGCCTTTGTCTACCCGTCCGCCTCCACCCGCAACAGCAACAGCAACGACTACAAATGCTACTTCAGAGTTGGAAGAATACAACAACTTTGAAAAGACAGTATGCGGGCACCCCACAAACAAGCTGCAACTGGTATCCCCCACCGCCCTCATCTCCATCGTCCAAACTTGCCTTGACCTTGCCTCTCACAATCCCAAAGATCACAAGCCGACCACAAACATGGCGTCTATAATGTCGAGCTTCTTCTCGCAGGCGCAGTCGGAGCTGTGCAGGCAGCTCCTCGTGCAGGCGGTCAAGTACGTGCAGCAGACGAATGTTTCTGGGGCCACCAGCGCGGTGCTGCCCGAGGCTGTAAAGGTGAGGCACAACACAACTGTTAGGGTTGGAGTGCTCCTCGCTTGCTGGCTGCAGTATCTAACCCAAACGTCTCTAATCATCTCCAGGCCAAATTCATCAAACTGGCCGAGTTCCAGATGCGCAAGATCGAGGTCATCTTAGAGGAGAAGGTGAGAATGTGTGAGGACGAAGCCAAAACTACAAGAAGCGACGAGGTGGCTACAGTATCTAACCCAACCTTAACGATCGTCGCAGCTGGAGCGACAGCAGGCTCTCGTCGAACAGGGAAAGGCCAGGGAGACGGAAGTCGGGGCGTTCGGGGGCAAGCACTCGGAGAAGCGATCTACGCACGCCCATGCTCCGGTGTTCGACAAAAACGACGAGAATGTCGATCCCAAGCTCCCATCTCAGTTCGTCTCTGACGATCTCCTGGTGAGCGGCAAGACGAACAAGGGCAGCCTCTCCGCGGTCCTCTTGAAGTCTTTCAAGGGGAGCGAGAAGAGGAGGATGAAGCAAGTGGTTGTTGGAAGGGCGGAGCAGACCGCCGAGAAACTCAAGGCGAACGATTACGCAATCCTGGACGGGTTCGTGAGCCCTGCAAAGGTCGTGGAGCTCCGCTCGGAGATCGACAACCTCCAGCCGCACTTCACCCCGTCCGAGATCTGGGTCGGCAAAGGCGCTGATGTCGGCGCCCAGATTTCAGTCCCAGACGTTCGCGGTGACAAGGTGCTGTGGATGTGCGGTGGCCACGCCAAGGTCGACAGCACGCTCTTCGATTCCGCGGGCGTGCAGCCCAAGGCTAGGGGAGCGATTGAACCGTGCGAGATGGAAGTCAAGATGAAGGTCGGGAGCAAGATCGACAAGGGGGGCGTGAGGAAGATCAGCGCCAGCGTGATGGGAAAGGTGAGCTAGAAATGCACACCGGGCGCTCAGCATAATCGATAATCGCTGCTACTTTATTCTAACTCGTCGATTCGTTCGCTCCTCGGCTCAGTTTGCCGCCCTGAAGAACGTCCTCGAGAGCATCGACAAGTTCGTCTTCGAGGAGCTGGCCAAGAAGGACGAGAGGCTCGCCCGGATAACCTCCCGCTCGGACGCCATGCTCGCCGTGTACCCCGGCTCGGGCTCCCGCTTCCAGAAGCACGTGGACAACACAGCCAACGACGGCCGCAGGCTGACCGTCTTGCTGTACCTGAACCTCGAGGGGTGGACAGACGAGAACGGCGGCTTCTTGCGCGTCTGGGGCAAGGACAGCAAGGTCAACGGCCCGAGGGACGTGATGCCTCTGGGGGGGAGAATCGCCATGTTCTACAGCGACAAGGTCCCCCACGAGGTGACGGCGGCCCAAGAATCTCGCTACGCGATGACCGTGTGGTACTACGACGGGTTGGAGAGGAGCGAGGCCGTGGCTTCCGCGAACCACGTTGAGACGGGAGACGAGAAGGGCGACATGGAGGCCCAGGCCGAGGCGTCGGCGTTCATCAAGCAGACCCTCGTCGGGGACGGGCAGGGAAGCTTCGACGGCACGGGGGAGAACGCCAGCGCGGAGGAGCTGAGGAGAATCGGCGACCTGGCGGGGAAGCTGAGCGAGAAGGCGATCAAGATCGTAGCTGGAATCTGCGGCGCCCCCTCGGAGGAGTACTTTTTAGAGGCGGCCAGGCAGCTGACCCCCGACAGTCTGAAGGAGCTCCGAGTGGGGCTCGCAAAAATGGGAGTATAGCTTTATTTCATTTCTTTTATTATTCAAACTTCATGTCGCCTGCTTTATGTCTTACTTATTTCTAGTATATAATTATATTCTCACTTACTACTTTCATGTTCTCTCTATAAAAAACCTTCCCTCACAACAACGCCAAAAATAACTCCGACCCTCTCCCCTCCAACCGCCACTGCCTACTGCCTACTGCCTACTGCCTACTGCCTACTGCCTACTGCCTACTGCCTACTGCCTACTGCCTACTGCCTATTACCTTTCCCTAATGAATCCCTTCCACGCTCCTCCCATCCACATACCCCCACGCGCTCCCCACACACGTTAAAACGCTCCCCACCCCCCCCCACCAAACCGCGACCTCCATCCATTCCTCATGCCCCCCCCCCCACCCCATCCCCACACACCCGCAAGCCCCCCCCAACGTCGTCATTTGAACGATCGTATTAACCTTACTCAAAAAGCTAGGCTTAACCTGAACCTTACTCTCCATCTTCCCCTCCGCACCTTTCTCGTTAATAACGTCCATAAAACTCGTCTCCCCACCTCCCATAACAACCACGCCCATCCCCAACAACCCAAAATCCCTCAACAGCCAAACCGCTAGAACCTCATCATACAAAAAACCCGAGCACCCTCCGTTAAGAAGCAGAGTACACGTTAGGCACGTTACTAAAAACTTGTCTGCTAGAGGGTCTAAGAAGGAACCTAGGTCGGTTTTCATGGAGTAGGTGCGGGCGAGGTGGCCGTCTAGCCAGTCGGTTAGGGGTAGTGTTGTTAGGTAGAATGCTAGGTTTGTTTCGTAGGTTGTTAGAGGGGGGAGGGTTATTGGGAGGAGGGGGGAGGTAGGGCCGGTTATTAGGAGGTAGGAGATGTAGGGGGTTAGGAAGAGGCGGGAGAGGGTTAGGAGGTTGGGGGGGGAGGTTAGTTGGGAGGTTAAGGATTGGGGGGGCTGAGGTTTGTCATCTTTGGTGGTGGAAGGTGTGCTTAGGAATCTTACACTTGAAAGTATACCTTTGAATTTCAACTTGTTGTTGTTGTTGTTGTTGTTGAAATTGTTGAAACCTGCTAGGGTTCCTTTGCTGGTGAAGCTCTTGAAAGTGCGGGGCTTTAAGGCCAAACGTATGAGATTCGTCGAGCCTAGCATTTGCTTTTATACCACACTGGAGCCGTCAGTGGGAGGTTCTTGCTTATCTTTAGGATGAATCAACGGTGAAATCCTTGACGTTAAATACGGTCCACTTCTTCCAAACGAATGTAAATTCGTCTCGCTTTCCTGAATTCTGCTGAAGATTTAATTATCGATTATGACGGTCTTCTTCAAGCAGTGAGATTTGCGCAAATACTACAAAGACTCTCCACTCGTCGTCGTCTCAGTTGTCCTCAGTTGTCCTCAGTTGTCCTCAGTTGTATCAAATACGTCGCCTGAAATTCGTTCGAACGCTAAAGTATTCTTTAAGGGCGTCTTCGTTTGGTCCGCTATACTTTAAATACGTGCCGTATTCGAAAACTGTCTTCACTGTCGATTCAGTAGTTTGGGGACGAACGTCTTTTAGGATGACTTTTTAACTACCGTAAGTGAGACGGTTGATTCAAGATTGATTTAGGGAATTCAGGTACTCTTGAAGCGATCAGAGTATTATAAATTACGTAAATGCTTCACTGATCGACTAACGACAGTATAATGAAATCAGAAATTTAGCCACTTTTGCACTTCGGCTTTCTCAAACTCCTACGTCGCGCTTCAATCCTTTTGAAACCGAAAACTGCACCAAAACCAACCAAAGATGCCGAAGCCAAAGTCAAAGTCGTCTAAAAGCTCCAAGAAAACCTCCAAACCCGCGAAAGCGTCACGTAAAATATCAGCGCTCTCAAAGTACGGCGACGTAAGCGCTTCAGGGTTCAGGCCGACGAGCGAGGAGGCTATGGAGGCCATGATGGGTGGAGGGGAGGAGGGGGAGGAGAGTGACGGGCCTGTTGTTGTCGGGGAGGTTATGGTTGAGGGAGGGGGGGGAAGGCAGACGATGATGGGAGCGGATCAAAGGCAGGAGGAGGAACAGAAGAGGAGGAGGACAGACGAAGACGACAGCGACGAGCCGCCGAGGAGAAGAAGGAAGAGGGCCGACGACGACGACGACGACGACGATCCTCCCCGCCGTAAGAGAGCAGACTCGGATGATGACTCCAACTCCCCTCCCCGCCGTAAGAGAGCAGACTCGGACTCGGACTCAGACTCCCCGCCCCGTCGCAAGCGTGCCGCGTCAGACTCAGACTCAGACTCAGATTCAGACTCAGACTCCCCTCCCCGCCGCAAGCCCCCAGCTTCCAACTCTGACTCCGACTCCGACTCTCCCCCCCGCCGTCCCGGTTCCTCCAAACCCCAAAAAATGTCCTCCGGCCACTCCGCCGGCCTCCAGACCGGCTCCGACTTCAACAAAAAGGAGGCCAAAATCCGCGCCAAAAAAGCCGCCGAAATAGCCGACATGGTCGCCCGAGGAGAAAACAACTCCGGCTCAACAGTCTACCGCGACTCCACCGGTAAAATAATCGACAAAGCCTCCGAAATAACCGAATCCAACCGTCTCTCAACTCTCGAAAAGTTAAAATCAGAATCTGAAGCTAAATTAAACCGCATAGGTTCCAAACAAAAATCAGACCTAAAACTCCTCCACCAAGAAGCTCTCCATATATCAAAGGAAGGTTTCGCTCGTCGTATCGACGACACCCGCATTGATGAAATTCGTAAGAATCAAATAAGATCCGACGACCCCATGACGGCATACTTAAAGAAAAAGAATGTTAATAAAACGAGTAATTCAATGAAGAAAGTTTACAAAGGTCCGAGTGGTAAACCGAATAGATTCGGTATTAAACCTGGTTATAGATGGGACGGGGTTATTAGGAGTAATGATTTCGAGGAGAAGGTTATACAGAGAGGGAGTAGGAGGAAGATTATGGAGGAGGAGAGGTATAAAGCTAGCACTAGTGATATGTAAATTTAAAGGGAAATGAGGGTTTTTTTGATGTGTTTCAAATTGTTTTTCGTCGTTTTCTTTATTTTTACAAATGTTGAAGACGACGGGACTACGACTTGCACACCTTCCATGTTTTTTTAATGGTTGCGCTTTACTCCTCGGCGGCGGGGGCGGCGGCGGGGGCGGCGAGGGCCTTGTAAGGGGCGGCCTTCTCGAAGGAGAAGGTGGGGAGGGCACAGGCGATGGCGACGCAGCTCTTGAACGCGTTGGCGACGGAGTGGGGGACGGAGGCCTGGGTGGGGAAGTTGGTGGCGAGGGAGAGCTGGGCGAGCATGGTGATGGCGGCGCCGACCTTGGCGGCGAGGACCTCGTCGGTGATGTCGAGGACCTTGGCGTCGAAGAGGGAGCCGTTGTCGTAGACCATCTTGAGCACGAGACCGTAGGTGAAGGGGGCGATGTTGAGCTTCTGGAGGAGGGCGGCCTGGGAGGCTCCGACCTTGTCTCCCTTGGTGATGAGGTGAGTGTTGTTGGTCATCTCGATCTGTCCCTTGGTAATCTTGGTGGCGATCTGAAGGGTCTGGAAGAAGGCGGTCTGTCCAGGGTCGCAGCCGGTGGGTCCGGCGGGGACGATGACATCGCTAGGGGCGAGAGATCCGACCTTGGCGGGGGCGGGGCGGACGTTGGCCTCCATGACTTCGCGGATGTCTCCGAGCTCGCCGTTGGTGAAGATGAATCCAACGTTGCCCTTGCACTGCTCGCCCAAGACAGTGATGGGGGAGTCGGGGTTCGCATCGGCAAACTCCTTGAAGACCTTGCGCATCATGGTGTTCTTGCCCATGAGCACCTCGGCCTTGCCGCGGAGGCCGATCCTGGTGTTCTGGAGCTGCTTCGAGCCGACGTTGTCGACATTGACGATGAAGGCCTTGGTGTAGGTGCCAAGGAGCTCCTTCATCTTCTCGAAGTACTCTTCTTTACGTTCGCGGGTGAGAGGCATGGTTGATAATAAGTTTTAGTTTTAGAGTGGGGGATGGGCGCTAGGCTTCAGTGAGCTTTAACAGTTTAACCGTCCTTTGCTGTGATATTGGGAAGGGGGTGGGGAGTGGGAAGGGGGGTGAGGGGTGGGAGGTTTGGGTTAGTCGAGGAATGTATCTGGGAGGAGGGCCACGACTAGACACGGAGCACGGAGGTTGTCATCGCACTGCGGATGATTACCAGGACGTTTTTTGTATATTATGATGCGCTTGTGGCGTCGAAGGGGCGCTGTGATGACGAGGGGACACATATTAGGAGACAAAAGCGATGGCCTGGGGCGGGGCCGACGGATGAGCCGCGGAGGGGTCGTGTGGAATAATCGCGTATTTTCGGTCGTGTTCGCTTATACGATGAGGTCCGTGGATGGTATTGAGGGAGCCTCGGGTAGAGTAAATGGGGATCGGTACGCGGGGGGGATGGAAACTCACAAAAAAGTGAATGTACCGAGGACTTGGCTGGGTTTCCATGGTCGGGGATCACTGTACACATTTTTTGGGGGGAGAGTTGGGGAGGTATTGGCGTAGTGGGAAGTTGGGGGGGGATGTTTGGGCGGTTGTCCTGTTGGGTTTTGGGAGCGAAGCTGTTATTTTTATTGCCGTGGCGACGTTCTGAAATTCTCAGATGGAAGAGGCCATTTCTTCATCGATTTTTGTCTCGAATTTTAGGGCTTAGCGATCTTACCTTTGGACATCCTCATTGACACAGAGTACGAAGTCGCAGCAATGGGGGTGGGGTTCAATGAATACCCCTTACTATAATAGTAACGCTGAATAAATCTGGACCCGGCTAGCGTTACGTTGTGTGGATTTCTTTGAGGGTGGTTTCGCTTTCGAACCTGTGGATTTTGGGATAGTCATTTGGTGTGTTAATATTTGGCCAGGATTGGGACGTTTCGGGATCGTTTTGAAATTTGCCGCTGCTATTATAGAACCCCCTCTAATATACAACTGGATCCTTTCTAACAATCTCTTATGCTCCTTGTTTGACTGCTGAAGGCTCATTCGCCTCTCGCCTCGATAAACATGAACACACTCAGACTTCTTGTCGTCTGCCTCGTGGCTTTCTCCTCCTTCATGGGGGGCGACTGTGCACAACGCCAACGACCACCCAGTCCTATTTAACTTTATCAGTAATAAGGAAGCAAGTTGGGTCGATAACACAGGAAACAACATCGTTGATAATGGTGATATTGTAGGTGTGGGGGAAGGAACCTTCTCAGGTTCACCGTACGCCACTTCTAGCGCAGTGTATTACACCCAAGGGATCTACTTTTCGTTAGTATGCTTGGGCGCTGCTCACAGTTGCGTCCTAGACGGATTAAACAGTCACCGGCTAATGTACATAAGTGGCACAGGCGGAAGTACAATAACACTTTCAGGTCTTCATTTTAGAGACGGTAATATTGTAGGTAATGATGCGGGGGGAGCTTTGTATATTAGATCTCCTGCTCTCGTATCCCTCCAAGCTTGTAAATTATCATCAAACCATGCCGAATATGGTGGTGGTATTTATGCACAGAGCAGTGGCACGACGGTGAATCTCTATTCGACTACTTTCGATGGGAATACAGCTACCACCGACGGTGACGATATCTTTGTTCAAACTGGTGCGTCTGACACTGTTCATTCTACCTGCCCACCAGACTGGAGTGGCACACCAGCGGCTGGCTCTGACTTGGATACCTACATCTACTATAGTGGTACAATATCAGGAACGAAGAAGAGCTTCGATATCGGGTGAGTTCAATAAAGCAAACGACGAAACCTCCAAAACAGAGACCAGCTCGATGAATTATATTCGACCGTCATCTCGCTGTTTTAAACAAAGCCTGTGATAATTTGCGCACCCAATTTGAGATAAATCCGTTCAAAATAGAGGAGTTAATGATCCACGTCACACAATTGTCCCCCTACTCAAACTTACCCTCCACAACTTTCACTGAATCCCTCCAATCCCCACCCTTGTCCAAAAGGACATGCTCCTTCATCAATTGCCCCGCCGGAAAATATAAGGTCGACTCTGTGGACTTTTGTCTTATCTGTGAAGCTGGACAGTTCTCTGGTGAAGGCTCCAGTTCATGTTCAAGGTGAGGATTTTAAGTTGATAAAGACAACAGCGTGATGATATACTTCAACTCACACACGCCCTCCTCTACTATTGTCGCTTCGCTCCACTATAAAATAGCTGCATCGCTGGCCAGTACAGCAAAACTGCCTCGTCGACCTACTCATCATGCGCCTCCGGCAAATACAGCGGGGCCGTCTCAGCAACCTGTTCGTCATGCACCTCAGGCAAGTACCTCACCAACGCGGCCATCAGCGTTGAGTCCTCCGCCTGCGCTAACTGCAGCGCTGGTCAGTACAGCGGGACTGCCTCGTCGACCTGCTCATCATGCGCCTCCGGCAAGTACAGCGGGACTGCCTCGTCGACTTGCTCGTCGTGCGCCGCTGGCAAGTACAGCGGGGCCGCTTCGACGTACTGCCCATCGTGCGCCGCTGGCAAGTACAGCGAAACTGCCTCGTCGACTTGCTCGTTGTGCGCCTCCGGCAAGTACAGCGGGTTGGCCTCGTCGACTTGCTCATCGTGCGCCGCTGGCAAGTACAGCGGGTCAGCTTCGGCGACCTGTTCATCGTGCGCCGCTGGCAAGTACAGCGAAACTGTCTCTGCCACTTCATCCGACACCTGTACTGATTGCAGCGCTGGCCAGTACAGCGGGTCGGCCTCGACGTCCTGCTCGTTATGTGACGTTGGCAAGTACAGCGATAATGTGGGCACGCAAACGTGCTCAGATTGTGACGCTGGTAAGTCCACAACTGGAGAAGAAACCACTGACCATGACAGCGTTGAGGACTGCACTGAGTGTGACGTTGGCAAGTACAGCGGAGAAGGAGAGGCTTGCGCTGAGTGCACCGCCGGGCAGTACATTGATGTGAACGCACTGACGTGCTTGAATTTCGAAGCTGGAAAATCCACATCTGTGGACGAAGTCACTGACTACGACAGCGTTGACGACTGCACTCAATATGGTGTAGGCAGATACAGCGGAGCAGGAGAGGCTTGCTCCGACTGCAGCGTTGGCCAGTACAGCGAGGTGGCTTCGCCTTCGTGTTCTGACTGCAGCGCCGGGAAGCACATCATCGAAGGCGGGACTGGAGGGGAGTCCTCCGTTTGCATGGACTGCGCCTCTGGGAAGTTCTCCCCTGCAGGGGCCTCCATTTGCACCTCGTGCGACGCAGGGAAGCATAGGTGAGACAAACTATTCCATGACGGAGACATGTCACAATTTCTAACTCGACTTGCTCTCCAGTTCTTCATCTGGGTCTTCGGAGGATATCTGTGTGGACTGTGATGCGGGTACATTTTCCGAACAGGGAAGTACGACCTGTACCATCTGCTCCTTCGGAAAGCACCTCACCGCAGCATCGACAAGCTGCACGAGCTGCCCTTCGGGAAAGTACATCGTGGACGACGCTACCACTGCGTCTCTCCACGCCAATCTCGCTGCGTGTATCGATTGCGAAGCTGGAAGGTCAAACGTCTCTCCAGCTGCGTCCTACCCCATCACGTGTCCGTCTGGAACCTACGCTTCAGGTACACCGTGTACCGACTGCGAGGCCGGAAAGTTCAATGAATTTGCGTCCCAAGGCGCCTGCACTACGTGCGGTCCTGGGCGCTACTCCTACACGGCTGCCGCCAAAGTAGAGTCGGCCTGCCGAAACTGTCGGCCCGGTAAATTTAGCCCGGATGAGTTCCGTGCTTCTGAATGCGAGGAATGCGCAAGCGGAAAAACTGCCCCTTATCCTGGCGCATCCTCATGCTCATTATGTTCGCCTGGAACATCTTCTACAGGGTCCTCCGACGGATCTTGCGAAAAGTGCGTCATCGGGAAGGCCGCATCAGCCGGATTCTGCGAAGATTGCCCGTTGGGCTCCTACGCCCCTGGAGAGGGTTTCGCGGTCTGCCTTCCTTGCCCTCCCAATCAGTTCCCGAAAGAGGACCAAACGGGCTGTGAGGTTATCACTGGATACTACACCGACGGTGTTGAAGGTCAATCAATTCCCATTCCCACTGGCGTTTCGGAGACCGCCACGGGCATGACGCTAGAAGCCCTCGAGATCCTCCCGGGGTACTGGAGAACGTCCAGCACTTCGAAGGAGATCCTAGCGTGCCTGAACTCAATCCACTGCAAGTGGGGCGTCGACACCACGGATCTCTGCGCCGAAGGCTACACGGGACCTCTCTGTGCCGTCTGCGCCTCAGGTTTCGCAGCCGTCGGTGTTGGCGAATCCCTGACGTGCAACGTCTGCAACACGGGTTCGGAGGCCGCCGTTTCTATCGCAGTAGCTATCGTTCTCCTCATTTTCACCGCGGTTTTGGCCTGCTATCTGAACAAGGGGTTTGGCGAGGATGTGCAGTCTCTCCTGAGACAGCGGAGCCTTGCTTCCTCCGAGGCGGTCAACTCTGTCGCCCAGAAGTTCGAGAAGTACCAGCCAATCATCAAGATCATTTTCACGTACTTTCAAGTCGTGGGTTCTCTCGGCTTCCTCTACGGTCTCAATTTCCCTCCAATCTTCTCCACTGCCACCAGCATCTTTGGAGGCATCTTCTCCCTCGACTTTATCTCCATCATGCCCCTCGGGTGCATCGCCCCTGCTGATTTTTACGTCAAGCTGGTAGTTTACACGGCGCTCCCGCTTATCCTCGGGGCGATCCTAATTGTCTGGTGCACGATTCTCTCGAGCTCGTCCAGTCCGGAGAGGCAAAATCTTAAAGTGAAGGTATTCCAAGTCTTCCTCGCGCTGACCTTCATCGTCCTACCAAGCGTATCCGTCAAGATCTTCTCCACCTTCGCCTGCCACACCTTTGACGGCGACTACGGTTCCTACCTCAAGGCCGACTTCTCCCTTGACTGCACCACAGACACGCACAAATTCTACATGTTCTACGCCGCCTTCATGGTCTTCTGCTACCCCGTCGGGATCCCCCTGATGTACTTCTTATTGCTGTACGAGAAACGTGACAAGCTCGACCCCGGCCAGAAAGACTACGCCTCCTCCTCGAGCGAAGAGGGCGCTCTGAAAAGGGCGCTGAAGGAGCGCACAGAGCTGGAGGAGGACGACAGCTCCCTCCGCTCTTTGGGCTTTCTCTACTCTTCGTACGAGCCCCGGTACTGGTGTTAGGGTTAGGTTCGAGGTCTTCGAAACTTTGAGGCGATTGAGTCTAACCGGCTTCCTGGTCTTCCTCGCCCCCGGCACTGCCGCCCAGGTCGTCTGCTCCATGGTAATGTGCAACAGCGCCATGCGCGTCTACAGCGGTTGCAAGCCTTTCATATCGGACTTCTACGACAGCTTCTCCGAGGTGGCTCAGATTCAGCTGTTCTACACCATGTTCGCTGCGCTCGCGATGAAAGTAAACTTGGACGGGGAGGTGAGAATATTTTTGTGCTGAAATCTTTAGGTAGAGCAGTATTAACAACCCCTTTCCACTCACGCAGAATTTACAAGATAAAATCTACTTCGATGTCGTGCTGACCTTGCTGCAATTCATGCCGGCATTGGCAATAGTTTTCAGCTACAGGAGGAAGGACATGGAAGAGGTGCGGGAGAGCGGACGATCTTTCCATGCTGACGTCGTGGTTCCGGTGACGAATCAGGTTAGGATGCTGGGCGCTTATGTCGGGAAGATTCTGGGTGGCGATTCAGTGGATGAAGGCGGTTCGGTGGGGGGCGTCGACGACCGGAATTTGTAGGTGGTTGGTTTGGGGGGGGGGGTGAGGAGTTGGGTAGGAGGGGAAGTTGGGATTGGGAGGGGTAAGTTCGGTAGGGAGAGTTCGGGGGAAAGGTTAGGGGGAAAGGTTAGAGGGAAGGGGAGAGAAAGAAGGCGTGGTGAACAAATGTAAGGGTAGCGATTCACCACGAAAAGAACCAATCAAAAACACATTAAGTATCTAAATAAATCGTCTCTTTCTTATCCCCCCCCTCCTTAAACACCACCCTCACCCTCTAAAACAACTTCCTCAACCCGTCAACCGCCTCCTCAATCTCCCTCTTCATCCTCTCCCCGTCCGTCCCCCCCCCATTAAAATTCGTAACATTAACGCTAAAAGTATCCTCCCCAACCAAATACCCCAACCCATACCCATCCCCCACAACCGGCCCGAACCCGAACCTCCTCAAACTAGGATGGCTGACATTACTAGTACTCAACCTCCAATTTTTACTCTCCTTATAAACCTCATCATTAAACAATTCAACCTCAACCCCCATCTTCTCCGCCTCCTTCTCCAGCGCCAAAAAGATCCTATCAACCCCCATCCCCATCTTCGCCTCCCCCGCAATCTCCACATGCCTCATCGCCGCCTCCCTAAAAGCCTCCCTCTTAAAATCCACACTCCCGTCCCCTTTAAAAACCTCCACAAAACGCTTACTCTCCTCCGTACAACTCCTAATAGTTTCCGTCCTCCCCCTCCAAAAATTCCTCGTCGCACAACTCTCATACGTCGGCGCAACCCTCTCATGCATATTATGGTACGCAATTTGATAAGCCATTTGCATGGTAGCGTCCGGCGATACTTTCCATGTTTTAAGTACGTTCTTACCGTACGAACCTTGTAGGTGATTTGAAATACATTGACTTAATTCATTTGAAGCTTTATCAGTCGCATCTTCTAACATTTTATTATCCGAAGATGTTAAATTGAATGTGACGGGTTTAGGAGGTATCCACTCTTCTTCTGAATCGTTTATAATCATATTCTCGCAGTCTTGTATAAGACGATTCCATATCATACCGTCACTGAAACTATGCTCCCAATTAAAACCGATTACACCGTTACCTAACATAATCAACTGATGCTTATCGTACCATCTATTATTATAACTCGCTAGCATGTTATGAGATTCTTCGTTTGGAGTTAAGGGAGAAGGGGAGTCGAGGCAGATTATGAATGCTGCGTTATCGATCGTTTCGAACGATTTTACGTTCCCTAAATCTGACTTTAAATCGTACCAACTTTAATAAGATTATTAAGCGAGCGTTTTTTTTAAGGTGTTAAGGTTTTTAACACTAAATAATTATTATGCGTAAGTGACTTATATATATTTATTTCCTCACCTATTCCTATCCAAACACGTCCCAACTCCTACATTAAACTCCTCCTCCTCTTCCAATCCTTGAATGTACTCGAAGCTTCTCCTCGTATTCTCAGCCGTATTTATAGGGACTTTATAGTACACGTTGTTCTTTATTAATATTACGTAAGAGCTGGAATGGGTTTGAAGGTAGTCGAAGGTAGGGTGAGGGTGACGGGATGTTGAGACTTTGAAGAGAGAGAGAGTTTACGTTGTTGTTGTGGGCGTTAGTCGAATCATTGTATATATATATATATATATATATATAACGTCTTCTCGTAGCATTATCTCACCTGTTAAAGGATAAGACTGCTGACACCCTCCGTCATCCTCTAATCCTTCCTCCCTCATATTCTTCTCCCAAAGCACTAACTTAGTCGTCAAATCAGCCAAATCTTGTAAACCTTTAAAATTCTCAAGAATGTAAAAAGGGTTAGAGTTGCAGGGGAGGGACCAACGACCGGAGAGGTACATTGTGTTCCAGTGGGATTCTATGTAAGAGTTGGAGGAGGAGTGGAGGAGGTCCTTTGAGTTGCGGACGTCGGTGGAGACTATGGAGGAGTGGAGGAGGGGGGCGACCGATGAGAGGAACTTTGAAGTTATGGAGACTTGGTGGGAGTAGGAGGAGGGGGTGGTTAGGGGCTTGGTGGAACGGAGGTAGCGGTCTATGGTGTCCTTGAGGCCGGGGATGGGGAGGCGGGGGAGGTTGTTTATGTTGGTGGGCATAGCGTGGTAAGGGATTGTGGCTTTTGCTTTTTGGATTGCCTTTGAGACTTTTGAGAGGGATGGAATGGTGCGGATCATCTGTGTGTGGTGGAAGTGGAAGTGGAAGTGGAAGTGGAAGTGGAAGTGAGTTGGTTTGTGAATTTGAGGCGAAGCAAGAGTGTGTCGTGACGGTTTTTCTCGGCCTTGCTTTTCGAGAATCGGTTCGAGAATCGGAATAATTCCACACACTTAAAGCTCACGATTCCGCTCTCTCCCCTAAATTCGGACTATAGTATATTCTGAAGTCTGTGTTTTGTTCAGCACTAATGTTCGCTCAAATTGCTGCTTGTGAATCGACAGTGAAGACAGTTTGTCGAGCACTTGTATCAAACGGGTACGAATGTACGTACAGTATAGCGGATCAAACGAAGGCGCCCTTTGTCGAATACTTTAGCGTTCGAACGATTGTTCAGGGTTTCCGTATTTTTTACAAATGAGGACAACTAAGGACAGCGCGAGCGCCTAAAGATGATAAAGCCGGTCGAATGCCGGTCGAATTAACAAATGAGAACGTCTGCTCGCATATAACCCTGACCTTCACTCAGTACCTCGGCTTATAGCAGCCCTTGGGGCAGCCCTTGGCAGGACGTTTCACTGTCATCCTCGCGTATAGTGCTTACTCGTGGTAACGGCGTCACAGCCAGCGTCACAGCCGGCGTTGTCGGCTTACTTTGGAGTTGAAATGAGGCATGTCATTAAACTGCAATTTGTTTGGCCTAATAAATAACCTATTAACGTACCTTTTATAACGATTATAAGATGTGGCAGTGGCAGTGATTTTGATTGACTGATCAGAAAGTTTATCGATAATAATCGTAAGTGTCGTTATTCGATTTTATGAGGAATCAATACCTTTGGCATCAAAGTGATGAAGCCATTTTTGCATCTGTCTGATTCACTGGCATCCTCTCCACATTCTTTCATTCAGAGTTTTGTCATCTCATTGTCGATCGTAGTTTAAGCGGTGTCTTGTTTATTTAAAATCGACTTCAGCCATACCCTATCAGCTTGTTACTATATTTCAAATAATCCTACGAACGTTTACAACCATTTAATACTAAATAACCTCCCTCCGACTCGACCTCCTACCAACTCACTCTCTCCAATGTCTCCCTTAACCTCCAAAGCCGCCTCAAAAGCCGCCTCATCAGCAATAACCTGCCTAAAAACCTTAACACGTTACACTCCCATCGGTACGAATAAATGGAGTATGGCTTTATTACCGCAGGTTGAAGTATACGATGTTGGTGAGTATGGTGTGTTTTCGTAGAAAGCAAAAGAAGAAGCAAGAATCTCGCCGTTGTTAAAATATAAACGATTGAAAAATTGTCATGCCCTCTAACACCCCAACATTCCCTTAGAAAAATACACTCCCTCCGTCCCTCATACAACGTCGATCCCCCCTCTCTCTCCTCTCTTCACGCTCTCTCATACTTCCTTCCGCATAACTGCTGCGGATGAAATGTACCATACGCAGTGGGATAATTGGGAGGGTGAATTGACGGTTAATTTAAGTCCGGTTTTTAAATGGGGTAAAGGTGAGTTGTTCAAAGATATCGTTTTGTTTTTTGTATTGAGTACAGCGATGAGATAAAGTACGTGCTTTTCTATGACCATTCTAACCTTTACACGTAAATTGATTTGAACGTTCATTGTTGTTTTTGTTGGTGACAGTTGAGAAGGTGCTTGTAGAAAAATGGGATACTTTCGAAGCAGGGGATGAGGTTATTTTAATTGAAGGTGTACTTAACGAATAACGTAAAAGCTAAATAACAATGTTTATTTTGAGTAACGTTAGGATTGTTGTTGTGAATATTCAATAGAATATTTTCATAACATAAAAAACTTACTTTATTGTTAATTGTTTGTTTTTTAATAATATAAAAAAAACCCATCTTATCAATTACATTCCTCAAAACTCTTCAACCTCCCAACAACCTTATACTTCTCTTTATAAAATTTAACCTGCCCTTCAACACTCTTCCTCGGCACCCCATCTAAATCATCGTTTAAATCCTTAGGATCTAAACTCCCTAAAGCTAAAGCTCTCGTGCACGCTTTACCTGCGAAAAGGTTGTAAGGTTGATTGAGACCGTAGAACTTTGAACCGGAGGATACGTCGATTATTAAACCACCGACGGAGAGGAGGATGGGATTGGAGGGGTAAGAGGAACCGTCGTAGGTGGATAAAGAGGAGGGGCAGAGGTCGTAGGTTGAGGAGGGGGGGGAGGAGGTTGGTTTCGGGTTTATAGGTCCACCTAGGAAGGAGAAGGCGTTTTTTAGGGAGGTTGCGAAGGTTGGGCGCAGGAGGAGGATGTGCGCGTCCCAGACTGCGGGAGGCTGGGAAACGACGTTAAGACGTTAGGGACGTTTCAAATAGGTTACAGTGTTTGGTGAGGGAGGGTCAGATTGTAGTATTTTGTTTTTTTATCATATTATCAGAATTTACGTGTTATCAACCTCACCATTTTAATTTTTGCGTAGCCAACTATTATAGCGGTCATGAGCGCAAAAATTGTAGAGATTTTAATTAGTAAACCCATATTTTTTGAAAAATTGATAATCCCTGGGAGAAGGAACTCCCTCAAAACTGACATCAAAGGCAAAATCACTTTCATTTCACCGCTTTTTCGGACTGGAGAAGTCACAGTCGCAGAGGGAAAGGAAAGGGATTTGTTGTTGGAGGTTGTGAAATCTTCCCCCGCACCTTCATTGCATCCATTTTGACCAGTGTCTTTTATCGCGCCGCAGAATCCTGTTGACCATGAAGTTCCCCTTCGTCCTCCTAATCTTTGCATTTGTAAAATCCTCAATCTCCTCCTCGCCCATCTCCGACTCTCCCCAAGCATCCTCCGAATGCGTCGCAGACAAGCCTCAAGGTTTATGCACCGTCTCCCTCTCTCGGCATACCTTCGCCCCGAACAACTTATTGTTACCAGAGAACGTACGTGGAGTCTTCTGGATAGACGCTGGCACAGGTATGCCTGGTAAAAGCAACCCTTGGGTTGACCTTAATTATATGATACCCTTCGAGGAGGGGAGCGGGAAGGAAGGAATGTTCTATACTATTGATGCGACGCCGGGGTATCAGGTGAGGGTTGTTGATGAAATGAAAGGTTTTCACGTTGTTTTAAAACACCATTTGTTTAAATAAGGTTGTTTTAAAAGATTTTAATGCAATGCATTTTCTCTAACGTAACGTCGCTTCGCGCGAATCGAACGACAATGACAGAGTTGGGAAGACGTACCGGAATCCTACCCTTACATAAAATCCTTCACTTCTCTCGGCACTCGTTCTGAGGTCGACCCTACAGATTTAACCGTCCGCTGGAGTGCTTGCGGTCCGACGTGCGGTACAAGATTCGAGCATTATTTTCCTCTTCCTCTTTCCAGTCCGAGCGAGCAGAAAGGACCTAATGAATATATTAGGAAGGCGGTCGTTTTCGGGGTTACTGTTAGTGAATGGAAGGGGTATAGGGTCGTAGATGAGAAGGGGGAGAGGACGGAGTTCTGGGATAAAATGGTAGAGAGGTTCGGGGATGTTGCCCTGGTGATTAAGGGGGAGGACGGTGGTGATTAAGGTGGAGGAGTAAGGGGAAATGAAGTCATAAACCGTGTTCTAAAACAGAAAAATAAGTATTCTACTTGTAAAGCAATCAAAATTACTAACATTACTACATACCCACCATACTACTCATAAGATAACTTGGTACCTCGGTGCCTATATCATCACACCCACCGAACCGCTCAAAAAACATACACGAAACCAACATCTAGAAAATCTGCCTACCATCGCCATCAAATCATAACCAATAAACCCTCCCCTCCACCCCTGCCACCCCAAACTTCCGCCATTCATTGATGACACTGCAAAATCAGAGGAACTCCGCCTAGGGCGGAACCAAAATCAGGAGGCAATCAGAATTGCCTTCCCGCGATCCTACCGATCTCGCAACCCCGCATCGCACCCCAGTACTGAACCCCGCCCCCACGAACCTACCAAACCGAGCCAAAATCACCATATTCAACCTCCTTATCTCCCTGGAACCCCAAAATTGTGAAAAAATCCTATCAATCAAAATTTTGACGAGCTTCCCCCCCAGCCTCTCAACCGCGAAAGAAAACCGAAATAAAACCGCCATGGGCCTATGTACATCGGTTGACGCCGATGGCAGGGCTACTAATGCACGTCTGCAAAAGGAACTAGACAATTATGCAGCTCAGGTGAGGAGAGCACCCTCCCCGCGGTACTAGCACGTCATTTCATCAATATTCCAGCCCCCTCTTCGCGTCCATCCACCCCCAAGATCGATCGGGGAGACTTTACCCCCTTCTGATCCCACCAGGTCAAGCCTCGATCCCCCTTTCCTCCCCTGACCCCCTAAATATCCTGATTTGCTTTTGAGCGCTCCTATATCTCCTCTGCCCCTCTCACCCCTTCACCCCCTCTTCCCTCTCCTTCCCCCCTCCCCCTCCCCCCACCTCGCCCCACCCCCAAACAGATGAATAATAAAATCCGCCTTCTCCTCCTCGGCGCCGGCGAGTCCGGCAAGTCAACAATTTTCAAGCAGATGCGAATAATCTACGGCTCAGGCTTTAACCAAAGCGACAGGCAGATGTACATCACCGCCATTCACAACAACACCATCAGCTGCATGAAGGCGATATGCGAGCATATTTTAGAGGAGGATGGGGTTAGGGCTGTGGCGGAGCTTAAAGTGCTGGACGAGGCTTCGGAGACGGTGAGACTGACAAACCAAACGAGTTTGCGAACAAAATAATAAGAAACTAACCCCACCCGCCCCCTGCCCCCTGCTCCCCCCCCCCCAGGACCCGCTAACGGAGGAGCTAGGAGCTATCATTTCGACTCTTTGGGCTGACTCGGGTGTACAGAAGGCTTGGGACCGCAGGTCCGAGTACCAAGTTATTGAGAGTAATGCTGAGTACTTTAAGAAAGTGAGAATCTCCCCCGCCTCACCTCGCCCCCCCCGCCCAAAGCAACGCCTTCTAACGCCCTTCTCTTCTACCTCTTTCTCTCGCAGATTGAAACGATTAGCTCCTTCAACTACATCCCTGACGACGCTGATATCCTGCTGAGTCGTGTGAGGACGACTGGTATTGTTGAGGAGAGGTGAGTCCATCCCCCCCCCCACACACACGCGCGCACACACATTAACCAGATGCCCCCCTCCACAGCTATGAGATCGAGGGCACGAACTTCGTCATCATCGACGTCGGAGGACAGAGAAACGAGCGCAAGAAATGGATCCACTGCTTCGAGGACGTCAACGCCATCATCTACGTCGCGGCCCTCAGCGAGTACGACCAGGTGAGAGCAAGCAAGACCGACAAAAACACGAGGCGTCAATACTAACCTTTCACTGCACCCCCTATCCCCCCCCCCCCCTCCCCTCCCTCTTCCAGGTCCTATTCGAGGACAAGAAACAGAACAGGATGGTCGAGGCTTTGACTTTGTTCGGTGAGATGTGCAATTCCCCCTGGTTCGAGCGCACGGACATGATCCTTTTCCTGAACAAGTGCGACCTCTTCCAAGACAAAATCATGAAGGTGAAGATCAACTCTGTCCCGGAATTCGAAGAATATGACATACCTCCTCAGGACTACGATAGCGGAGTTCAGTTCTTCCTTGAGGAGTTCATGAAGCGTAATCAGAAAGAGAAGGTGAGTCCCTTGCCCTGTCCCTTACTGTTGAATGCTGCGCTGCAGTTCTAACTCTATATTTCTCTCACAGGACATCTTCTTCCACGTCACTTGTGCGACGGATAGTAGTAATGTTAAGGTTGTGTTCGACGCCTGTAGAGATATCATTCTGAAGAAGAACTTGGAGGTGAGTGTCAGTCAGTCACACACCGTCTGTCTGTAGTTCTGTGTAGAACTCGTCGCTTCGCTCTTTGTTCGCTCCTCGTTGGCTGCAGTATCTAACCCAATCTCCACACACACTCGCTTCGACAGGATTCGGGTTTCATGAACTAAGCATAAGAGTGATAGAGGGGGGTGGGTTCAGGGGGGGCTGGTTCTGGGAAGGTCTGGGTTAACTAATCCATCCTAACTAAAAAATGAAGACGCATTGTACACGAATCGTGCGTTTATTTCGTTGTTGTAAAGTTTTATGTTACAATAATAATGATGTCATCAAAGCCCTTGCGGCTCTATAGTCGCACCTCTTGCGCTCTTGGTGTGTTTGTGTTGGTGTGTTCGTGTGTGTGTGTGTGTGTGTGTGTGTGTGTGCTTGCATTTTGACAGTGCCAAATTCTAAGCCCACTCCCTCCCCGACCCTACTCTGGCCCTAATTTCCAACCACCCTGCCCAAGATCGTTCGCTCCACGGGCTTCTCCTCAACAACACCCTTAATACCAGCAGAGAAAGCGCCGCCCTTCCTTGCTCCGTTCTCCTTTCCAGACTTTCCTTTCTTTCTCTTCTCGAGCACCTTTCGGAGCGCTTTCATGGCGTCCTTGGCCTCAAGGAAATCAGGCTCGAGTTTCACAGCGTTCGCATAACACTTGTGGCTGTCCTCGTAACGTCCTTTGTCCTGGAATGCGATGCCCAAGTTGAAGTGAGCGTCTACGTAGGTGGGGTCAATTTCGAGGGCCCGTGTGAAATTGACAATGGCCTCGTCGATCTGGCCCATGTCCTGCAAGGCGGACGCCAAGTTGTAGTGGCCCATGACATTCTCAAAGTCGACCTCGACCGCCCTCTTGTAGCACTCAACTGCATCCTCTACTTCCCCAGCATCCCTGTGGAGGTTCCCGAGGTTGATGTGCGAATCGACGTCTAGCGGGTCATAGGTAACGGCCTCCTTGAAACTGCGAAGACGCGAAGACGGGAGAGAGTTAGAACCTTGCCCCCGAAAACCCCCACCCAGCGTAAGCGGCTCGGTTGATTACATAGTATATATATATATATATATATATATTCACGTGGGGCTTCTCGTTCGCTTCGCTCCCTCGGTACACGCTACGCTCGGTACCGAAACTCTGTCGCTACGCTCCCTCGAACCAACCCAAAACCCACCTTGCCATGGCGCCGACCAAATCGCCGCAGTCCTGCTTGATGTACCCCAAGTTGTAGTGCGCTAAAGCATACTCGGGCGAGATCTCTATGGCCTTCGAGTAGGCGGCGCGGGCCTTTCCGACCTCCTTGGTCTCCTGGTAGGCGGAGCCCAGATTGTAGTAGGCTTCGGCGTAAGAGGGGTTCAGGGTGATGGCGGACTTGTAGCATATGATTGCCTCTTGGGTATTTCCCCTCTCCTGCAGCGTCGAGCCGAGGTTGTAGTGGCTGACCGCTGAATCGGGCTGGTTGGTGGCCTCCTCCTGCAGTGACGAAGTGACGAAAGGGTGAGAGGCTCGTCACAACCAAGAACCCACAAACTGATATTCCACACCGCGTTCTCGTCACAAATAATCGTGCGGCGCGCGGAAATGAATCTAAAAAATTGCTCCGTACCCACAGAAACAACACCTCAATTCCCTGAACACCCCAAAACATATTTTCCCCCCCGTCTTCACAAACAGCTATGTCTGCCCGCTCCTTACCCTGAATTTCTCCGTCAGAAGGTCCGGGCTGTCGCCAGGCTGGCAGCCGCAAGCAAACAGCTGCGAAAACATGCCCTTCTTTCCGTTATTGGCTACGCACGACGTGTCTTCCATTGTTACTGAAACTAATAATCACCTTGCCAATTTTATCAAGGTAGGTTTTTGCTGGAAACCAATTCACTTTGAAAGCTTTTGAAAACATCTGCTACCCAGTCCGCGGAGTTTTGGACAGAACAACTTTTATCTGGCTCTGACTCTGACTGATCCTCTGTATCTGTCCGCCTGCCTCCGCGAACCCCATCCCTGGCATTTAAAACCCCCCACACCTGTCCATTAACCTCTTCATAACCTACAACAACAAGCATCCCTCAAGCTCCTGAACCGAAGCAGGGACGCAAAACCCAGTCAATAAGCACCCCACATCTTCCTCTCCTCCCTCCTATCCCCTCCTTCCCCTCCCAACTCCGCACTCCTCCCCACCCACCAACCAGCCCCAATCATGAACTCCAATCCCATTGCTGCGAACAACACAATGACCTTCGAGGATGTGAAGCGCTACATCGCCACCCACGACATCGACGATCCAAACATCGGCAATGCGTCTCTGAGCTCCATTAGGGACCAGATTCACGAGAACGAGAGTGAGCACGAAAGGTTGAAGAAGCATTTGCTGCATAAGAGGGCCATGCAGAAGGCTGAGCAAGTGAAGCAGCTGACCCTGCAGCAGAAGCAGGCCCGTGAGGAGAAGACCCGCTCAACGGCCGCCCTTGAGGAGCTCAGGCGCAGCCAGGAGGTTGCAAAACAGAAGGAGATGCGCGCTGGTCTCGAGAGGGAGAGGGTGCTGCGCCAGCTGCAGGGCGTCAACGAGGAGAGGTGAGCCCAATAGTCGTCTTCCTTCCTTCGAACTACATTTTTTTATTAACCCTAACACTCCTCTCGTCTGCAGACTCGAAGAGCTGAGCAAGGAGCGAACGAAGGAGCTGCAGGTGATCGAACTCGAACGGAAAGCGCTGCTGCAGCGCGAGAAGGAGATGGACGACATGGTGAAGAATCTTGAGTCAAATTTGAACGCTCAAACCGACCGAATGACCAACCGCATGGAGAGTCTTCAAGACGAGATAGAAAAGTCCAAGTCGAAGGATCGGGAGGGCGCCGTCAAGGAGGAGAAGGGAAAGAGAGAAAAAATCGAAAGGAACTACGGAACCGTCATGGCAAGGATTGAGAAGGAGAGGGAGCTCATCGTGGAGGAGAAGCAGGCGCTCAAAGCGAAGGAGACGCAGATTTTGAAGGGGGGGTCTACGGAGGGTTTAGACGACGCCCTGGAGAAGTATCTGAAGGAAATGAGCACCAACAAGGGCCAGCGGTCTCAACAGGAGAGGATCAAGAAGCTCAGAATGCAGGAGGAAGAGGTGAGGGAAAGTTACCGGTTCCAATATAGGGCTCACGGAAACTCACTCGTCGTTGTCCCGCGCAGGACGCTCTGGAGAACGAAAAACTGGTGAAGGAGGCCAACAACACCTCGACCTCGATGAAGAGTAAGCTGCCCCTTCCCAAGGACGCCATGGAGTCGCTGGAAAGCTGGCTGAAGGGGGAGACAGAGACGCTAGACTACAAGGACGTCGCAATATCTCCCACAAGAACTCGTGAGAAGATTGTCTTCAAGGAGGTTTACGTTGAGAAAAAGCCCGAGCCCGAGCCCGGCCCAGAGGGATCGGTCGGAGGCGTCGACGCGTCTGTGGCGTCCAACAGCGACGATAGCGACAAAGATAGTGGCAACGATAACGACGACGACGACAAGGAGAATGGCTCTGAGGATGCTGAAAGTGAGAGCGATTTGGAGGACTTCTATGCTCAAGCTGACTCCATCGATGTGGCCATGAAGAAATCTGAGTCGAAGACTAAAGTAGGCAGCAAGAAGGAGAAGAAGAAGGCGAGCAAGAAGGACAAGAAGAAGAAGGGCAGTGCCGACAGTATCCTTGCGGAAATAGAGGCTCTGAAAGCGGCGGCAGCCAACAACCCGAACATAAATAGGGCGCAGGTCCTGGGTGCAATCGCTCAGTTGGAGGAGGAGGTGAGAAGCTGCGATGACGACGAAGGCAGGTAAAACTACGCAGAACCCTATCTAATCCAATTGTTCACGCTCGCTTTCGCTCGTCGCAGGCTCGAAACCAGGGGGTCTTCCGCCAGCAGCCGCAGCAAAATCCACTACAACCTAACTCGCAGCAGCACCACCACCAGCAGGACCCGTACTCGAATAATAATTTCGCGCCTCGCATGGGCTCGTATGGTACCCAGTCCATGGCTCCTCCCCCGCCCTACGCGTACAGCAATGGCGCAGACACTAGCTCGCAGGTCATGCAGATGCAGATGCAGATGCAGATGATGCAGCAACAGAACGAGCAAAGGCAGCAGCAAGCCCTGCAGCAAGCGCAGCAGCAGATGCAAACGCAAATGCAACAGCAGCTGCAGCAGTACATGCAGATGTTCCAACAGCAGACGCAGCAGATGGAATCAGAGAACCAGCGACTGCAGGAGGAGGTGGCGAACCTAGCTGACCTGGCCACCGGCAGCCAGCCCATGGGCTACGGCGGCGGTTACAACCAACCCGCCATGGCCCCGCAGCAACAGCAGCAGCAACAACAACAGCTACAACAACAGCAGCAGCAGCAGCAGCATCCTCAGCAGCCAGACGCCATCATCAGGCACAGCTCCGTAGACGGCGAGGTCGACATGATGAGTTTCATGAACTCGCTGCCCGAGTCGAAGAGGCTTGATAAGCTCAAGGTCGATCACCTCGAGTACATGGCGAAGCTCAGGTTCGAGAAAGAAAGGCTGGAGCAAGAGGCGTCCATTAACCAAATCAAGGAGAAGCTTGACGCCGAGCGCGAGGCGCTGCACGCGAAGCAGCAGCACGAGAAATGGCTGGCCGAACAGAAGCGCCAGATCCAGGCTTTGAGGGTGCAGCAGGCGCTAGCCCGAGAGATGCCCGTCGTGGACCCTAATTCGAGCGCAGTGGCGAGCAAGAGTGCCGCCAGAAATATCGTATACGATCCGCAGACCGGCTTCAAGATATTCTGGGACTACGCCTTGAACTTGCCGAGGAAGGCCAAGGGCAGCAACTTGGCGAGGACCAGGGTTGTGTACTGCCTGTATAGTGGAATGACGCCCTACAGCAAGCTCCGCGCCACCAAGTGGTTGGAGACCGAGAAGGCCGGCCAGGCGGCTTGCCAGACGATCTACGCCCAGGCCAGGGTTTTCAATAAGGTCTCGCCGTTGTTGGAACTGCAGCTCGTCCTTCAGATTCAGTTCACCCACGTCGCCGACCCCACGCTCACCTCGCACCTCAACGAGAAGCCTTTCGGCTGGTGCGCCTTCCCGCTCTTCCAGGACTCCACCAAGAGGGAGGATCCGGTGCTGCGGTACGGCAACTACAAAATGCCTCTGCACCCCGGCGTCTTCGTCCCTTCCTTCTTGTCCACCGCCAACAAAGAGAAGGCCGAGGGCGAGAAGGACGCTACCGACACGGAGCCGATGAAGCCCGCCCTTTACTTTAGGGTGAGACACGGGGCTCAGAAGCCCGAGGCGTTCAGTGTGGAACCGGACATGACCCAGCACCTGTACAAGAACTTGCACGACAAGGATGAGTCAGAGGACGAGGACGAGAAGGAGAATGGCAAGCAGAAGAAGAAAAAGAAAAAGAAGAAGGTCGAGGAGACAAGTAGCGAGGAAGAAGAAGAGGAAGAAGAGGAAGGTGAAGGGGGGGGCGACAATGAAGATGAAGAGGATGACGACACTCACAAGGAGGCTCATAAGGATCACGGCGTCGATCACGATCACAGCAAACACTCTCAAGGTGAAGCTGCGTCCCCGTCGCCTGCGAATGTGCCGCTTGAGAATGAACATGATGGAGTTGAGAAGTGGAATCACCGCCTCAGCGTCACCGTGAAGCGGCTTGAGTTGCTACCTCACGCCCACCTCGAAGATCAGAAGACGACCTTGAGCGTCTCTCTGGAGGCTGATGAAAAGAGCCTGTACACCACGAAGGCCACCAAGCCAAAGCCAACTGATGGCGGGGGCGTCTTTTACGCGTACAAGAAGCAGGTCTATGCTTTGGAAACTAGCGACTCCTTGAGGAGCGTGAATGTGAGCATTTCGAGTGGCGGCAAGGTGCTGTTCGCCGGTGGCCTGCTGAAACTTCTGGACGACCACGGCAAGCCCATGCTGCACGACCAGCAGGTTCAGCTCTTCAAGGAGGGCGAGACGGGCGAAGGCGAACCTTCCGGCCACCTCATGGTCGGCATCGCGTACGATGGCGCTGACGAGGGTTCTGTTAAGAGTCACAGCAGCAAGAGGTCCAAGAGGAGCGACAGGAAGAAAAAGAAGCAGCAGGAGGCCCTGGCGTCCAATCTTCTGCAGGAGGAAATCCAGGAGGAGGTTCCGGAAATGGAGATGGAAGAGATTGACATTGAGAGCGAGCCCCAGGGCGAGGAGCCATTCGTTAAGTACGAGGACACCACCACCCAGCCTGTGCCCTTCGAGGCGGCGGACGGCGTCGACGTATACATTGACGGAGCAAGGTCGCTACCCAACAACGTCAGCGTCACCAAGGTCATCTTGCAGTGCAAGAATAAGAGCGGGAAGGTGTTCAACGATGACGCAAACGACAAGATGGAGCAAACATGCGATCTAAGTGGGACTGTCTTTTCTCCCAAGTTCCAGCTTTACAAGGAGTACAGGAGTGACCAGTTCGATCCAACCTTGACGCTCTTGATCCGAGTGGACACGAAGAACTTGAAGACCAAGAAGAACGAATGCGTTGGGTACGGTGTCCTGAATATGTTCACGGAGGTCAACGATAGAAAGGCCCAACCGGGCAACGCCAACACCCAGGAGGTGAGCGCGAGGAGCGAAGCGCGAAGAGCGGAGCGATGAGCATGAAGAACGCTTTACTATCCAACCCCGAACACTTTACTAACCAATTCCTCACTCGCTCATCGCAGTTCGCTCTCAACACCGGATGCTTCCAGGTCCAACTGTACAAGAAGGGACCCGACACCAAAAGCAACAACTTCTCCGGGCAGTCACTTGAAGGCCAGAAGAGGGTCAGCTGCGCCACCGTGCTCGTCAGGATCGTGGCGGCGCCGAAGGACAGCTCCGGGATGCTCTGCCTCTCGAGGTCGGACTCCCAGCAGGAGGAGTGGGAGAGGCTCGGGCTGGCCGTCCCAGCGCCCGAGTACAGCTCCGGGGTCTACGATAGCACCCGGTGCCTCCCGACGGGTCTGGAGACGGACCTGTACCAATTCAGGAGGGGCAACAACGGAACGCCGCTGGATGAGTACGTCCTGCAGCAGCTCGCCAAGGAGCAGCCGGACAAGGACATCAGCAGCTTCGAGAAGGAGGCGAGGGAGACCTGGATCACCAAGACGTTAGAGGGCAAGACGGCGGGCTTCCTGGACTACACGTTCATGAAGGAGTACAGTACAGAGTCCGGCTTCAAGGTCTGCATCGACGGCCTGCACAAGATGAAGGGTGGAGGAGTCTTCTCGAGCTCGCCGTTCTACAAGGCTTTGTACTTGCTAAACCCTCCAGCTCTGTTTTACCAGGACGGTTCTATGACCGAGGACGTCCAGTTCACAAGAGAGTATGACATTGATAGTGACCAGACTGCCCCGATCTTCAAGGACAACTTCTTCAAGTGGAACGCCGAGGACAGCGCCAGCATGAGTCTGATCGTTGAAGTCCGCGCCATAACGAAGAAGAAGAAGGACTTCGTCGTCAGCGACCAGCCGGAAAGCTACTGGGGCGCCCTCCCGATCTTCAGGAAGGAGGAGCCGTGGACGCGCTACGTCGCTTCAGGGTGTTACAACATCCCTCTTTTCGAAGGAAAGGTCCCCCAGGCCGCCTTAGACGCCGAAGACATCTACGATTGGATCTGCTCCGACTTGAAAAAGCCCAAGAAAGAAAAGACCGTGGTCCTGAGCTCCTTGAACTCGAGCGCCGTCATCCGCATAGTCGACAGCTGCGTCGAGGAGTTCACCGAGCGTCAGAAAACCGTCAACATGGTCAACCAAGATTACATCAAAAAGGTCGTCGCGGCGGCGGGGAAGAACCTCGACGCTTATGATTACAACCCTTCCATGGAACCGGGGAAGCCGGTTAGCAAACTTCTGGCGAGCAAGAAGGATGAAGAGAGGCTCGCGGAGCTTAAGGAAATCAATAAAGCGATGGCGAGCAAGACGAATATCAATCATTACCTTTGGGATTAGAATATATTATTTTAGATTTATTTTTATTTTAGTGGGGGGGGGGGGGGGCATTGGCACTTAGTCTGGTCTTGATGACATGAATTCACGTACCGCCTCAGGCGTATTTTCAATCCCCAACGATTCGAAACATTCCCTACACACGATCTGACCCGAGCCTTTACAGCAATTACATTTCACACTTCGGCCGTAACTCTCGTAGTATCCCAAAGCGTCGCAGTTCGTGCAAGGTGATACTCTTGAATTTAGACATTGTTGGCAGACTTTTGTTGATTCGTCAAGTCCTTTGAGATAATTTAAACCACTACGAGCGAGATTACCGTTGGCCGGCCCTCCTAAGAAGTAAACGGGAATTATCCACGCTGGTATATCCCCGAAGTCGGGGAGATTGTAGTTGTAGTCGTGGAAGGTAGAGAGTAAACATATTTCGATTAGAGGACCTCCAATGGCTGTTGCTAAGGACGTTAGGAAACCGACGAGCGTCCGATCGAATACAGCGAATCCTAACAGGGCCATAAGCGACATCGTAGCAAATATTGACGACGAGTCAACGCCGGAGGAGGAGAGAAAACCGGAGAGCCAGTATTGAAACGTGAAAAAGGAAATGGAAGTTATTGTGAACGGCCAGGTTGGGGTGGGGGGGGGGGTTACGCCGGCTTTTTTTTCGGCGAGGTCGTCGCCGATTGTGTAGAGGTACCCTATTAGAGCGCCGGCGACAGCGAAGAGGGGGGGGGTCCAGAGAGCTGTTGTTAGGTCGAATGGGCCTTGTACTGGGTGATGATATTGTAGGACGTTGAATTTTGAATGATAGTTGTCGAGGTAGGGGCCGAGGAGAGCACCGGAGATTGACATCCCTGTTAGAAGGGGGGTGTACGGAATTGGTGTCGCTGGAGGCTGCGATGGAGGCTGCGATGAAGGCTGCGGAAGGCTGCGAAGGAGTGCAGTCGTCGCACGAGTGCTGCGTGGAGCGGCAGCAGGCTGAGGCAGCAGGCTGAATGCTGAAGCCAAGCTCACGCATAGTAGCATGAAGAGGAAAAGAAACCGCATCATTGGCGTACGTAAAACGGGTTTTAATTTACTTTTCTGTAATTTGTGGATGAATTTCTGAAAAGTCAAGTCGGATCCTCTCAAAAAAATTCACAGGTACGTTGTGAGAGCCTCGGCGGCGGAAGTGTCGCCATATATATAGTTGCAGTGCCAGAGCAGCGGTTTCCTTGGCTGTATACGATCTGTTGTCTCAAATTGCTGCTCCCAGCATCGGTGGTCGTCTTCTGCGGAGGTGACCTAAAACGCTGCTGATCGCCCTTATTATCACGATCAGCAAGCTTTCAAATATCAGATTCGCTTTATATGATCATCAGCAGCATATTCAATATAATGGAATCAATAATCTGCGTCTCTACAACCCAAAATCTTACCTCAAACCTCCTCCCTCCACTTTAGACCACCCACCCACAACATTTAACATGGGAGACCAAGCCAAGGCCGACGCCGAGACCGAGAAGCAGGTCGAAATGTTCAAGGTGAAGAAGCTCATCAAGAACCTCACCGCAGCCCGCGGCAACGGCACCTCCATGATAAGCCTTATCATCCCTCCCGGCGACCAGATTTCACGCGTCAACAAGATGCTCTCCGACGAGTACGGCACCGCTTCGAACATCAAGTCCCGCGTGAACCGCCTCTCCGTCCTCGGCGCTATCACCTCCACCCAGCAGCGCCTCAAGCTCTACTCCAAGTGTCCCAAGAACGGTCTCGTAATGTACTGCGGGATGGTCCTCACGGACGAGGGAAAGGAGAGGAAGGTCAACATAGACTTCGAGCCCTTCAAGCCCATCAACACTTCCCTCTACCTGTGCGACAACAAGTTCCACACGGAGGCGCTTAACGAGCTCCTCATGGACGACCAGGTGAGAACGTATTCATGGTATTTTGTCGTCAATATTTTTCTGACACTTTTACACTAACCCCAAATCCCTTCGCTCCCCCTCGCCCCCCCCCCCTCAGGCCTTCGGCTTTATCGTCATGGACGGTAACGGCACTCTTTATGGAACCGTCCAGGGCTCGAACCGCGAGATCCTCCACAAATTCTCCGTCGACCTCCCCAAGAAGCACGGTGAGAAGCTGCGAATAGCTGCGAATGCATCAAGTGTTTGTTTCAATTTAGGACAAGATGCCATTATATCCGACTGCATTATTCTAACTCTTGAACGTTAAAAATTCGCGCGACTCGCTACGCTCTTC
Source organism: Triparma verrucosa (assembly GCA_030267905.1). Classification (NCBI taxonomy): domain Eukaryota; class Bolidophyceae; order Parmales; family Triparmaceae; genus Triparma; species Triparma verrucosa. The sequence goes on from BRXX01000150.1 coordinate 53,131, forward strand.
GCAGGCCGAGGCGGCCAGTCCGCCCTCCGTTTCGCCCGCCTCCGCCTCGAGAAACGCCACAACTACGTCCGCAAAGTCGCAGAATACGCTACCCACTTCTTCATGGACCAGTCTACCTCCAAGCCCAACGTTCAGGGTATCGTCCTCGCTGGTTCTGCCGACTTTAAGAGTGAGCTAGCCCGCTCTGACCTCTTCGATCCACGCCTTCTCAAGGTCGTAATCAAGACAGTCGACGTTAGCTACGGAGGTGAGAACGGCTTCAACCAGGCCATCGAACTCTCAGCCGACACCCTCGGTTCCGTCAAGCTCATCAGGGAGAAGAAGCTCCTTCAGAGCTACTTCGACGAGATCAGTCAGGACACGGGAAAGTTCTGCTTCATGGTTGAGGACACCCTCAGGGCCCTCGATTTAGGAGCAGTCGAGAACCTCATAATATGGGAGAATCTCGAAATCATGCGATACGAGCTCAGGAACTCCAGCACCGGAGCGACGAGCGAAGTCCACCTGAACAAGGAGCAGGAGAAGAACGACGCGTTCTTCCACGACACCGAGACTGGAGTCGAGCTCGAAGTCGTCAATAAGGAGACCCTCGTAGAGTGGATGGCAGAGCATTACAAGGACTTCGGTTGCAACCTCGAGTTCATCACCGACAGGAGCGGGGAGGGGACGCAGTTCTGCAAGGGTTTCGGGGGAATCGGGGGGACGCTCAGGTGGAAGGTCGACTTTGCGCAGATGGCGGGATTCGAGGAGGCGGCTAACCTCGACAACGACGATGATAGCAGCGATGATGACGACGACGACAATGACGGGGACGATTACGGGTTCGACGATGGAGACTTCGGATTCTAGATTTACAATTAATGCGTGTGTGCTTTGTGTTGAACTTGAATACATTTCTTTTTTTTTAATGTTATATTAGACGACGTCAGAGTTTGAGATGTTCGGCGAAAGCAGTCTTTCGCCGTCCTGCAGGGCATCGCCGTTCTCACTTGCCCGCTCCGAACCCGAGCCGCCCACGCCCCCTTCGATTTCGTCCAATATCTCGTTGGCTTGGTTCATGACGGCGGGTCCTTTGAAGACGTCCTCAAATTCCCCCCTCTTCATGGACATTTTTATTATAACTCCGAGCGTGCACGGGACTAAATACAGCAGCGCGGGCTGTCCCATCTCCATCACGTACACCGCGACGTTCGCCATCATGAGCCCCACGGCGTATCCGACGCAGACGTAGAAGAAGTAGCCGCTGACGTTTTTATCCTTCTCCTCTCCGTTGGAGAGGCTGACGAGGGCCTTGCTCAGGTCGAGCCTGCAGGCGAAGGACATGAGCAAACCTGGAAGGACTATGTCGCCCAAACCGAGGAGGGACGACCCGCCCTGGTAATCGTTGATCTTCGGGATGCTGAAGAGCATGGGGAGAGGGTTCGGAACCTGCAAGGATTTTATTGAGCCGTTTAGAATGAATAACCATGCGTCTTAAAGTCTCGCACGTTCTCACCTTGCAACCGTCTGTATCAGGGTACTTCTCGCAGACCATCGGATCAGTAGTCGGGCCGTCCCCTCCTGTTGCGACAGTGATCATGACGCTAAGTTAAGTTAGTGAGGAGTGAACAGGAGTGACGACGAGTTAGTATTAATTAGAATGTGTGTATGTGAATGCGTTTAATTTTCACGTCGCCCCTTAACACCAACCCCTCTCACCTCTTCTCGAAAATAATAGGACTGATGAAGACGAAGAAAATATCATACACGAATGCCGCGACGAGCAGGAAGCTCGCCACCCTCAAACTTGGCAGCCTGATAACGCTCAGGAAAAGCGTGCACATGCAAAGGCCGAATATATCCTGCAAGAACCAGTAGATGAAATAGCTTGATGCGTTTGTTTTCAGGGCGTAGCAGTACCAGAGGATGCCGACGCCGTAACCTAAGGCGGTGCTGGTGACGTCTAAGTACGTGCAGTCGCCGATATCCAGAGGGAGGGTGCAGCATATTTCGTCTAGATTTCTCCAGCCTGTTAGGGAACGGATTTTGCGGAAAAAGGGGTATATCATTACTTGGGAGAGGGCACCGGAGCAGCCGAAGGCGTAGAGGACGGTTATTATCGCGTATATGTTCAGGTAGAAGAGGATTAAAAGGGTTACGGAGGACATTACAAGGAAGCCTAGCGCGTGTTTGGCCGTTAATTCCATCGACTCTCCGGCGCCGATATCGTCCTCCCGCCCTCTCGTTCCCTCTCTGTCAGATGATTCCGACGGCGGGGGAGTCGACGCGCTCCCACGTCTCATTTTTTCTTGAGTCTTCTGAAGCGCACGAGACAGCTCAGAGCCGGAGATTCGGGACGCCACGACAGCGACGAAACAACCCCAAGCCCAGATTAAGAAGGAGGAAGCGTTGTATTTAGGACGGGGGCGTTGTTCTATTTGGAGGGTTAGGGGGAGGGTGGGTTGGACGGCGTCGTATTGCGAGCTGGTTATGAAGACGCTGGGGATGGTGGGGGAAGGCTCGGTCTGGCTGTAATCGGGGTAGAGGTACTGGTGCAGATCCCACATGCAGCAGACCTGCATTTCGTCGTCTGAGTTCACTGAGATGAGGAGCGACGAGTGAGAGTGAGGTGGCGGTGATAGTGGGTGAGCGGCGAGCGAAGTCGAGTTGATTAAATTTGCTTCTAAATGTTCTCACCTTCCCCGGTTGCCACGCAGCGGTCGGAGGAGCATGATTTTGAGGAAGAGCACTCGGCGAAGAGGTCGTCGTTAGATCGGGAGTAGTAAGGGGTGTATAGAGACGATTTGGGGACGTGGGCTTCGCCGTTGGAGCACTCGTAGTCGACCTTGGAGGTGGGGAAGGAGGAGATGAGGCCGCCGTTGATTTCTGATTCCGTTGCGTTGCCAAAGAACATTTGCTGCGAGAGTTGAGCGAGGGGGCGGGGGCAGGGGCGGGGGCGAGGGGTGAGCGAGCGGTTTCCAACGTACTGTCCGAGCACATATTTTGCTGGTATTCACCTCGGCATTGTTATACACGACGACGGCCGATGCTCCGTACAACTCAGCCCTCCTACTCTTGTGCTCGAACGTGCAGTTGCCACGGGGGATGAGGAACGCGAATTCTGAACTAGGGGGGTCGAAGTTGGTCACCGGATCATCGAGGGACGCGCAGAGGCCGCGGTCATTAGAAGGAGGGAAGGAGGATTCAAGATTGAGAGAGTTATCAGCGGGGAGAGAGGGGCCGTAGAAGGCTTCTGCTGCGTAAATTGGGGAACTGGAGGGGTTTTGGGGGACTATTTGGACGGTAGGTAGAATCGCAGAGGACGGAATAAGGAGGAGCACGAGGAGCAGCAGGAGGAACTGCATGAGAAGGATGGAGAAGGGCCCTTCGTGGAAATTGGACTTTGGGGGGAGGTTAAAGGGTGAACACCGGCTAGGTCTTTTCAGGGGATGGAACGGTTGGAAGTATTGATTTAGTTGCCTGCCGAGATGAATCCTTACTTCGAAGATTGGCACGTTAGGTCTTCTATTTTAGTTTTAGTTAGTTTTAGTTATTGCTGGAGCCTATCTACGTACGTTGACGTCCTTCGAGTATTTCCTGGCGTCTTAAATATTGCAATTGATCTGTGCTGTATATATTTTTACAAACAGTAGGCGCTGCTAAAGATTAAAAATACGATTTACTCCAACTCCTTTCCGACCCTCGTTTTTCACTTTTTGCTAAACCTACTTCTATACCCCCTCTCGCAACCTCGGCGCTAATCGCTCGCAGAATGGCTCTCCGTCTATTAGCTAGCCGGGCAGGCGCTGCCTCCCGTTCGACCCGGTTTGCACTTTCCCGTGGTCAAACCCGTCAGCTCGGTGCAGGACCCTCCCCTCCCGTCCCCCCCTTCGCCCGCAACCTCGCCCCCTCCCAGATCCTCCACGAGGAGCACGAGCTCGTCTGGGACGACGGCGTCGCCCCCGAGCTGACCATCGACTTCGACGCTCAGCACATCAGCTCGGAGGAGGGGCTCGCTTGGTGGTTCGCGGGGTTGGGATTCTTCGCTAGCCTCTTTGGGCTCATGGCGTGGACGGATCCTCCTAGTAAGAACCCGGCGTTGAACAGGATGGTGAACATGATTCCTGACGCCCCGGCTGCTGGTGCCGATGGAGATGCCGACGGAGATGAGGAGGAGGACGACGACGAATGAAGCACTGCTGTCGACTTTTTGTAGAATAATTATAACTATTTTAGTGAGAAACATTATTATTGGTCGGAATCGCCGCGCATGCCAAATCTCCTCTGTATCGAATCCATCCATGACAGCGTCTCCAACGTTATGGCTCCTGACCTCCCCGTCCCCACCGATATCATGGGCAGTTCCGCATCCTCCCCCCCTTCCCCTCCCAAACCCTCCCCGTCCTCCTCCTCCCCGCCCCCTCCGAACCCCTTCAAGGCGAACTCCTTCGCCCCTTCTATATCGACCTTCCCCGCCCCCCTCTTCATGTTCCCCGTCTTCGCCTCAAACCTGCTGTCAGGCTGCGAGGAGCGAAGAGAGGAGCGAAGCGAGGAACGCGAGGAGCGAAGCGAGGAACGTGAGGAGCGAAGCGAGGAACGTGAGGAGCGAAGCGAGTCGCAATAGAAGGGGCGTTGGTGACGTAAGAAATGGCGAACGAATTTGGCAGCAGCACGTAACATTTGGAACGTATCGGGCATATACGTTGATATCCATAACACGTGCCTTTAAAGCTCATCGCTTATCGCTTATCGCTCCACTCTCACCTCCTCCGTAACGTTCAAAACTTCGCACTGAAATAAGTCGTACTCCTCATTCGTCGAAGTCTTAACGTTCTCCGTCGCGTCCGTTAATTTTTTTATCCTGAAATGATCCCCGTCTCCTCCCCCCTCCTTCGCCTCCCCTCCAGGCAACTCCGTCCACCCCGAGAGCATACTGCTCTGATCTTCCCCAAACTTATCCAAGAAACTCATTAACTTCACCTCAGCATGTAATTTCCTATCGACTGTTATATCTATATCACCACCTTCAGATTCAACGACACTCCAAGAGTCCTTGAAAACGCTATCGAAGTGTACTCTACCCGTTAAAATATCTGAGTTTACAGAACCTGTTACGTAGACTTCGCAGGCGCCGTTAACGCCGCCGAGATCTACGGTGGGGACGGTGTTACCGTAGGTGTCCTTTGCGTTTTTTAGGTTTACGGCGTTTGTTTTTACGTGCAGGTTACCGTGGTTTCCTTTTACTTTTACGTTGGAGACGGGGGAAACGTAGGAGGGGGGGCGGAAGACTATTATGGAGGCGGGGACAGAGTTGTCGTTAGTGTAGAGGCTGCCTATGTCGACGAGGGAGCCGCTGTCGTCTTTGTCGGAGGTTTTTTGGTGAGAGAGGGAAGGGGGGGTGCTTTTACGAGAGGGGTCGACGTTTATTTCTATGTTCTTTCCGTTTATCAACTTGGCGCGTAAGCGAGTGTCAGAGTTTATCACTGCGGTCTCTGCTTCGATGAGCTTGGAGGAGTATATTGGCCCGTCGGCGCTGTTGTTACAAAGTAGGTTAGAAGAAGAAACGATGACAACATCTCTCAACAAAAACGTGCCCTCTCTCGTGCCTTCTCACCTCAGCGTGATATTGTGCCCCCTGAGCTTCGCAACGGATATACCCCCCCGCTCTGTAGCTATGCTCGTGTCACCCTCGATCTTATCCGTGATATTAACGTCCCCGATAGGGAGGTGAGCGTCGAGGTGGAGCTTTTGTGGGAGGGAGAGAGTTATGAGAGTCGTCGGTGAAGAAGAGGAAGAGGGGAGGGAGGATGAGATGTCGGTTGATGGGGACTTCTCTGAATCGGCAGAGTAGGGGAGAGAAGGCCACTGCTCATCGTCTTGCTTGTTGCCGAAGCCTGTCGGAGGTGAAAACTGATTGGGGAACTCGTCGTGAGGGGTGGCTTGGGAGGTTTTGATATGGGATACGGGGTTAAGGTTCGCGGGGGCGATGCGGATCTCCACCGATCCGTTGCTGCTACCGTTGGTGTTGGCGTCGGCGGTTCCGTCTGAGGTCTTGGTCACAGTGACGTCTAATTCCACGCAGGTGCTTGATAGGCTCTGCTCGAACTCAATTTGACCGTCGTCACGCCAGGTAGGATTGAGAGTAAGTAAAACCTTGGTGTTGTGAGGGTTGGGGAACGAAGCGGGGTCGACAGATATGGACAGGCGAGACAGGGGTGGCAGGGACAACGACTTCCACTTCCCCCTGAGCTTACTCGCCGGTGTAATCTTCCACCCGCGACGGAGGCTTGAAAGAGCACGTGTGCAAGCACGTGTGGTAGCAACGCGTGAGATACGGAAAGCCATTCGAGGACCTGACGAGGACCCGACTAAGAATGAAGGAAAGGTTTTCAAAGAGTTTTCAGGAGAGGAATGCAGGGACTGCACAGTCCCTATTCGCAGTTATCACGCAGCTGGCAGTAGTGGGTGGGGGGGTAGGAATAGGAGTGCGTTGATCGTGAGATAGGAGAGTGTATCAGTGATCAGTGATCAGAGTGAGGAAATGCTGGGACTGAAGTGATTACCCTTTTTTACCCTATTAAACACTTCAGAGCGCCAATTTTAAGATTTTCCGTTATTCTATCGCCTTTCCTTTGTCTAAAGTACCGCAACGTTTCATTATTATTAAATAATATCGTATTATAAAAGTATTACATACACAATAAGCCCCAATCTTAAGGATCAATCAACGGGACAAATCAACACACAACGACTGTAATCCTTCAACTCCTTCGCTCGCGTGCTCTCGTTCTTAGAAATCGTCGAACGGTAAGAGCTTTTGCGTGGCGAGCGAATTTTGAACTAGAACGTGCGAGCATGAGGACAATACTTATTAGCAATACTAAAAGCCTATTGATAACTCTGACTACGGCGACTTCCAAGTGCAAACGTAAGAGAAGTGCTTTGAAGAAGTGCTTTGAAGAGAGACCAGAGTCATCACTTTGTCATCACTTTGTCATCACTTTTGTGTCCCCAATAATGCGACTGAGAGCACTACCCTCCATGTTCCTCTACAACACCACTCTTCAATCCAACGTCGCTAACACAACTCACTCTTCGATCGATTGAACGTGATCAACACACGTGATCAATCACTTTCAGCGCAACGATGCACTCTACTCAACACTCTACTCAACCCCCCACCATCCTCCTCTTCCAGTTCCTTTGCTTGCTACTTTCGTCTCTCGTTTCAACCGCTCACGCTGGTTGGGGAAAGTCTAAGGTAGAGTCTCACTCAAGCCCTTACCCTTTAACATCTGAACATTTCCTCATAGGCATCCTAACGTCTGCACTCGTATGTGTAGCGAGTCTGGTTTGGATGGTCGTTGGAGGTGGAAAAGTTGGGGGGAGGAGGAAGGTCAACGTTGTGCTGGTTGGATGTGGTATGCCCAAGAAGAGTATGGGGTGGTATCACTTGACTCAGTTGTTGAAGATGAAGAATGTTAACGTCATAGCTGTCGTGGAGGTGAGAATGACGATGAGAGGAGAGGAGAGGAGAGTGATGGGGCCGTAACGCGCTTAAAAATGTTGAATTTAAATGTCTACTAACCCCGAAGCTCTCGCCCCCTTCCTCTCGCCCTTCCTCTCGCCCTTCCTCTCGCCCAGCCCTTCTTCCTCGGCATCTGCACCGACGTCCCTCCCCAGTTCTCCACCTTCATGTCGGACCTTTCCAAGAACAGGGGCATAAAATTCGTCAAGAGCATCTCTGACTTGGACGACTTTCCTCCCTTAACCATGGTCCTGCTTGCCGCTCGTACTTCCGACAACCCTCTTCTCTTTGAACAGGCCCTCGACAAAGGCGCTAAATGCATCTACCTGGAGAAGCCAGGCGCTCCTACCGTGAAGGAACTCGAGAGGATGAAGAACCTAGCCATCTCAAGGACGGTACCATGCCGTGTCTTCCTAGGCTACAACAAGAACGTTACGAGATACGTGAAGGAGGCAATGGAGTTTTCGGCTGGAGTAGAGTCGGCGCACTTGGAGGTGAGGGGAAGAGAGCTGTGAGGAGCGCCCGAGCGGAACGTTAAGCTAGTTACCGAAGTAGGCGTCGATGTCCAGAAAAGAAGGTACTGCTGCTACTTATTCTAATTCGCCGCTCCGCTTCGCTCGTCACAGTTCGTGCACAACAACGCGTACAAGAAGTCAGAGCTGGTGGAGTGCTTCACTAGGAATTCCGAGGGCATGCTGAAGAACATGGCGATCCATGAGCTCGCTCTCCTCGTCTCCTTCTTTGACGTTCGCGTCGACACCGTCTTCAAAATAACCGTCGACAAGAGCAAGAGCGAAAAGCTTACTCTAGGTGGGATAACGGATTTCAGTAAAGTATCTTTTCAAGTCACGACCTTAGCGGGGGCATCTGCGACCGTCACTGCTGACAGGTGCGCGGGCACGGTGTCCTTCGCCAACGTTAAGGAGGGGGGAGCAGAAGGGAAGATTGTCAAGTCATTCGCGTGTCCTACGGCTGAGGAGACGGCTAAGGTGAGAAACGTTTTTTATTTTTCTTTGGATAGTTGCAATATGTACCTTTTTTGGCTCACAGTTCTGAATCCGACGCAGGTTGAAGCGCAGAAGAAGGCCGACCCCGAAATCATGGAGTACTTCCTTACCCAGAGCGACGACTACGACATACTCAAGACCAACGTAGTTCGCGCCTTCGCCGACGGCACTGACGCGGGCGACGTGGCAACCATCGACGTCGCTATTGAGGCATTGAAGCTGGCTGAGTTTGCCACTAAGAGTTTGATGCGGCAATTGTAGTGTGTGTGTGTGTGCGTGTGTGTGCTGTTCGGTGGTTTAGCTTAAAAGGTTTAAAACGCTAGTGATTTGCACAGAAATGATGTATGATCCTGTATTTTATTTGGTTTTTGATTTGTGGGGACTTAGAACTGATGTTCGCGGGCTACTTGCTGCTGGAATTGGCGCTCCCTTCGAGCTTCAATTTCATCTCTCCGCCCTTTTTGTTTCTTCTTCCCTCGGCCTGCTCGATGGCGTGGTTGAGGAAGAGCGTTGTCGACGGCGTTAATGTCAGGGTTTCCATTGTCTTCAGCCTCTTCATCTTCCTCCTGTTCGTGTTGCTGTTGAGGTTGATGCAGTGCCGCCATGGCGCCCCCGGCGTACTGTCTCCCCAATTCCTCCGCGTCGATGGACCCCAATATATTCCTAAAGCCATTGAAAACAGAGTAAGCGGAGACTTTGTTGTTGTTGTCGTCACTTTTGTCAAACCCGTAAGTGTAAATCAGGGCGAGGGAGGTGAATATGAGAATCATTTGCCCGCACTCGAAACGTAGGTGAAGCTGCGCGACTACGAAGAAGTAACCGGCCACCGCAAATAGCAACTTCCAATGCCGTCTCAGTCGGCGCAGCAGTCTGAGGATTTTGCGGCGGTGGGTCTTCCACAGACCTTTAAGCTCCTCGACGAACTTCACGACGAGGAGGGCGTAGCGATATAGCGAGTCGTAGGACAGCGCGGCCCACAGCTCGGTGAGCCCGCTCTCGTACAAGAAAGGAGCGATTTTGTCAGTGAGGGAAGCCTCCAGAAGTCGGCTTCGATCCCATATCGCTCTGCTCTTCATTTGCGGAGTCGAGGGGCGGATTGGAAGAGGATTTATCGCGCGTAATGGCAAGTAAGAATGCTGAATATAGCGTACAGTGGCAGGTTTATGCAAAAAAAACAGTTTGGTATTTCCCAGGAAAATATTATCTCTCAGTAAAGGGATTTTTGAGGTCAATTTTGGTCATATTATTCACTTGCATACCTCTCAGAGAATTTTTACTGTAGTAACTTTTCAAGAAAAACTTCATCTTCGCCATTTTTCAAAACTAAAAGTAATCATTAAAATGCTTTTTAAACTTATTAAGGGCCATATTTGAAATAATGATTCACTTTATTAGCTATAAGAACATTTTTGAGCCAAATTGGAGCCTTTTTGTTCACTTTTTTGGACCGATTTTAATCCCTTTTTTGTCCTTTTAAATGTCAAATTATTCCTCTTAGGGGACTCAAAGTGAAGAATATGACCAAAAATAAACAAGAAAATATTTTAAATACCCAAACACTGAAATTTCTTGGAAATCACGTTGTAGCCTATTCTCGCGAATTTTATTAATGGTACACACTACTTACATTATCAAAAGGCGGACATATCAGATATAGACCTAGAAAAGGCTTATTAATTGAAAACCAGAACATCCAAAATTTCCTCCTGTGCAGCAGTTGAGCCTGAACTTTTCCCCCACACCTGGATCATCCCCAACACCGGGCACCACGATGTCCACTCTCTAAGAGAGGTTCCTTCTCCTCACTGAGAAGCTCGAGGCGCAGGAGAGCGTTACCGAAAAGCTGACAAGGACCTTGGAGCAGGCCATGATGAAGATCGAGGATCAGGGTCAGACGATCGCGGCGCAAGGGCAGACGATCGAGGCGCAGGGGCAGACGATCGGGGAGCAGGGAGAGAGGATTGAGCTGCTGGAGGGGGAAGTGAGTGGCCTTTAGGAGACGAGTTCCACGTCGAGCTCGACAACTGTGGCGAGACCGTCCGAGGCTGTTCAGACAGGGAAGTTTGTGAGGAGGTGGAGGATAGTGTTTGTGGTTGGGGCGCTGGTGCCTAATGGGTTTGCTTTGGGTTCGCTTATGAACGGGGATATGAGGTTGGTGGCTGTTTCTCGGATGTTTGATATGTTTAGTTGGGTTTGCTCTATTGCGGCTGCCATTGGAAATCCAAGGAACTTTGGGAGCAGGAACGAGAAGCTATTTATTGGACTCTGTTCGTTGCTGCCAGCAGCTTATCGTGCCATAGTAGCATATGCCTTAGGGTCGACAGATCTTTTGATTTATGCATGTGTTTTTGCGTTGATATTACCAACATGCTACCTTGGCGGAATTAAACTATACTCAAATCTCTCCGATCGAAAGCTCAGAGCGGCAATCACGGCGCTATTCAAGTCCCTTAGTGGCGTCCTCATTCCGATGCTCTACATCAGCACCGAGTCACTCCGCTGCATCATGGCCTCTACCCCTGATGCCAAAATTGACGAGTTGGGGTTTATTGAGCGCTGTGGAAATCCTTCATATCCCACCTTCTGGGTATCAGCTTTCTTAACCATTAGTTGGTTTTTGACCTACGGTCTCCCTCCCCTGCTGCCCAGCGATAGAGATCTGACTTGGAGCGATGCGATGAATCTCAACATGGGCAGGATCGAAGGGCTGCAGTTCACCCTCTTTTCTACTTTCTCAATTCAGGCGCTGATCATGTACGCCCTCACAGACGAGGAAGGCCTAGAACTCAGCAATTTCTTAGAAGGGTTGATGAACGTCATGTTCTTCAACTTCTGCATCCTCGGCCTCATTGTCCTATACGAGTACATCCTCAAACCTCTCATCTGCCGACCCACAACCCGCCCCCAAGCCTCCCCCTCCGTGACCAGCCAAGACGCCTTTCACTTACCCCACGACAACAGCAATCCCATCCCATCAACGCGCTCTAAAATTAAATTAAATTTACTGCAATATTTTAAGTTACATACAACCTCCCTCAATTATTACTCATTAAAAACCATCCCGACACTAAAACAAAAAAGTTTCAAAACCAACATCATCTCCTCTCCTCCCCAACCTCTCAAATCCAACCACCCAAGACTTGATCGCTAGGAAATTGTATCCCGTTTCCCAACCCAAAAGTTCTCTCCAAATGTAAGCAATCGTCCCCAATCTGTGCCCCCCCCCCCAATACGATACGACAAATAGGCGATTCGCCCCCTCGTGCCCCCCGAATACGGCCCAGCAGAGATGAAATGATGAAAAGCCTCAGTCCCATTTATGCATTTGATCGGTTCTCAAAACAGACGGGTGTATGTTCGAGATGCGGGCGCGGAAGATCATCTCCAGCCCGACCAGACCCCGTATTTAAGCGACTCCCCCGCGAAGCCCCCGAAAGTAACTCCGCAGCGCTCCCGAATCCCTCGCAAATCCCTCTACGCGTCGTCCCCCACTCCAAGCCTTACCTAACCCGACAATTCCTCCCCCATAGCATGTCCTCCCCGAACGATAACGAGAACACCAAGACACCCGGCGACGGGGACTTCACTCTCCCCCCCCTCCAGCGCGGGGTGAACCTGGAGGACGTATCTTCGACGAGATCCTCCTCCTCCTCTTCGTCGGCCAGGAGTGACTTAAATGATTTCGATGTTGCCGAATTTGCCAAGGCTTCCTTCGTCGCCGAGCCCGTGTTCAGGTCGCTCTCCGTGGCCGCCCCTCCTCCAGCCCTGACCCGTCACATTGACCAGCCCGTCCTGAAGGAGCCCCCCCGCTCTGCCGTCCGCACCTCCTCCGCCTCCTCCGCGGCCCCCACCTCCCGCGCTCCCGCTCTCCCCACCACCCTCCCCACCCTCGACCGCCTCTACAAGGACACCCTCCCCGCCACGAGCTTCATCACCGTCCCCATCACTGACAGGGCCGGAGTCTCCCACATCGTCAACAGGATCGGAGGCTTCTTGTCCAAGAAATCAATCACCTACTCGAGTAAGACTCACTCCCCCCATCTGCTAAAGTGCACCGCGTTCTCCGCGTCCAGTCCCACCCCTTGCGTCTTCTACGTGAACATGTTCAGGGACTACGAGTCCGAAAGTGTTTTAGTCGAGTGCAGCCGCTGGAGCGGGGACTGCCTGACCTTCGTCCCCATCATGAAACAGATCTTTTTGTCCGCCGACGACAGCCTCGAGGAGAGCAACGACAGCACCGACACCGGGGCTCACAAGTCGTTGGAAGTCGGCAGCGCGCGCTTAGACCGCGTCGCTGAGCTCCTCCAAATCGAGTCTGGCGCCGGCGTCAAGGAGGAAGAAGTCAAGAACGCCTTGACGAGCCTCGGCTACTACGCCAACAGCGGCTGCAACTCCTGGAGCATCTGCCAGCACCCTACCCTGCTGGGCCTGGTGACCCGCCACGCCATCTCCGGCGACACCGAGGACCTGAGGCTCGCTGGCCTCCAGGTCCTCCGCAACTTGCTCTGCAACGCCGATTCCGGGGGGAAGCTCGTGAAGAAGCACTGGGGGAAGGTGGAAGTCCTCTGCTCCCACCTGATGGCGTGCGCGGGGAGCGTCGACTCGAAGTCGTCCTCCTCCTTCCAGTCCGCCCTCTTGAGCCTGGAAGCCTTGAACGCTCTGATGTCGTTCAGTAGCAAGCTGGTGAGAGTCATTTTCTCCAAAGGAGGAGAAGAGGTTTATGCCAAGTGCAAGGAGGTTGGGATGGGGAGGCACTTCAAACTTGCTGAGGTCGCTATTGAAGGGGCGACGGAGCTGGGGATGTGCGGGGGGAAGTAGAACAGAGCTAGCTTGTGTTTACTATTGTTGGGATATTATATACATAATGGAGAATTAAGAGAGAATTTTTGGGAAACGAACGGCATTTCTCTCTTTAATTTGTTGCTGTCGTTGAATCTAGTGACGGTGTTTCTTACTGGTTCTCACTGTTTCTTACCGTTTCTTACTGTTTCTTACTGTTTCTAACTACCCCCCCCTCACCGCCGCACACCCCTCACTCTTTCAAGGATCTCGAACGAGGAACCCAACACAGAATGCGACAAACTCACCGACATGTGTGGTACGTTCTGGAAATGTCGCCTCATTCAACAAGGAAACAATCAAGAATCAGGGTTGAAAAGGGAAGATGTACATACTACATGTTTACGGAGAAAAATAATTGCAGGAGGTTTTGTTTTTATACGTCAAAATATATGATAAAAGTTTTTAATTTTGTTGTTGTGTGGCCTTCTGGGCTTGTATCTCTGCAAATCTGCGGGGCAAGCGAGTGACAGCGGAGGTTGGGCGGGGGTGGAGTTAGGATAATATTTGACGTCTCCTCCTTACTTCTTCTGCTTCCGTCTTGCTTTTTCACAGACATGAGCGCTCACGTGAGCGCTCACGTTCCCTTCCTCTCAGTTCTCGCTATGCGTCTCTCTATGCGTCTCTCTATGCGTCTCTCTATGCGTCTCTCTATGCGTCTCTCTATGCGTCTCTCACCTCTGCCCAACCCTCGCCGTCGCCGAAAACAACTTCGCCGAGCAATTCTCCACGCACGGCATCTCGTACGAGTCCAGCTTCTTGGACTTGAAGCTCGTCACGCACTCCCTCACGCACTGGTCGACGACGCGGTTGTAGAGGGAGAGGGACTCCTTCAGTTGATTGTTCTCCATATCTCTCATTAATTCCTGTTGTTGACTCTGTGATAAAGCTTGATTCATGATAGTGTATGATATATGCGACTGTGTCTATTAGGGTTAGCAATATAGAGTAATATAGAGCAGTAAAGAGTAGACGTGGGGCCCGAAGGAAGCACTGACTTTCACTGTTACGGTCAAAATATCCATCAAAACAAACGCCAACGCCTCCTCAGACACGACGAAACGACACTTCAAGCACAATTTCCCCTCCTGCTTATTAGTTATAAATCGTATCTTACTTTGTATTTGTAGCAGTAATTGTTATAACAAGCCGAGAAATCCAGATTTCTGCAAAATATTAGATGCTCGTAAAAGGCACCTTTAAAGCGCAAATCATACATTCACATACAGGAATTAACGGATAGTGTCTGCTTACGTCGGATTAAAGGCTTACAAAGGGCGTCAAAGGCGTCGAAAGGGGAAAATTTCAGCTCACATTGCGCGATTCCCATTTCGGGCCATTTTGGCATCCCTTATTTCCCCCTATTTACCCCTATTAACGGCACGATTAGCCAACATTTAAACCATGCCTTCGTCTTCGAGGCCTAGTGATTCAAGAAGGAGTCGTTTAAAGTCACAAATTCCGTCTCCAGTAGGTACGGACGGGATTGAAGCGAGAAGCATAAGAACGCTCTTTAGAAGCACTCTTTAGAAGCACTCTTTAGAAGCACTCTTTAGAAGCACTCTTTTGCTCGCGAGCGCTCAATAATCCAGCATCAACTACTACTACTACTACTACTACTACTACTACTACTACTACTACTACTACCGAATCTTATTCTAACTCGTCGCTTCGCTCCTCGCGCTTCGCTCCTCGCTTTGCTCCTCGCTTCGCTCCTCGCTTTGCTCCTCGCTTCGCTCCTCGCTTTGCTCCTCGCTTCGCTCCTCGCTTCGCTCCTCGCTTCTCGCCCTCGCGCTCCGCTCCTCGCGCTTCGCTCCTTGGCCCCCAGTCTCCGACCACTATCCCATAAAAAACTACTACGACCTCTCCTCCAAGCTCCTAACGAAGTTCCTCGACTCCTCCGAAACCTCCGATCTCGACGCCGCCTACATCTTCGCCCGCCGCTACATGCACCTCGTAACTGAGGTAATCCCCAAGCACGGCTACTACAACAGCTCAGCTTTCAGGAGCGAGAAGAGCAGCGCGAAGCAGAACATGAAACTCGTCATGGAGGAACTAGAGAAAATCGTTGACGTTATGGACGTGGAGGAAGCAGCCAAGAGGGAGGAGCTCGAGAAGAAGAGGAGGGAAGCAGCGAGGGAAAGGGAGAGGCTGGAACAGGAGAAGAAGAGGATAGACGACCAGGCCGCGGCAGAGCTCGAGCTCCCCAGCGCTCCGACCTTCACCCCTGGAACAGCCCCTGTGTTCGAAGTTGCGAAGAACCTGGAGGAGACAAAGATATCCAACGAATCGAAGTATGAAGGATACGGGTACGATATACCGACGGCGCCGACCAACGACCCGAGCGCCCCGATGACGGAGAACGAGGGAAGCATCAATTTACCACCTCCGAGCTACGAAGTCGTTACCAGCGACAGGTGAGAAATATTCAGACGAGGAGGCACTCAACAATGTGTCAATTCAGTGTACTGCAACTTCATTCTAACTCGTCGCTCCTCTCTTCTGTTCCAGTCTCGCTTCCCTCACCTCCTACACTCCTACGGCCCCTCCCCCCCCTCCCCCCCTCTCCGCCCCTTCCCACCCGCCCCCCTCCTTCTCCTCCCTCACCCCATCCCCCCCCGCCCACCATCAACCTCCCCCCTCCAAACCCCTCTACCCCATCCCCCAAAAGCCCGCCCCCATAACCCCCATGTCCCAACTCAAACGCATCTACACCTCCTCCTGGATTACCTGCAAGAAATCAAAGAAGGCGAGCGTCTACGCTCTCGACACGTACCAAGGAAGGCTGAGTTCGTACGGGAAGAACTCGACGAACGGGTGTACGGTTATAGCGCCTTTGATAGGTGAGAAAAGCGCCAAGAGGAACGGAGCGAACGCGACAGCGACGAGCCAAACGTCCTAGACGTTCTACGATGCTAGCAATATTCTAATAATGTTCTAACTCATCGCGTTCGCTCGTCGGCTCAATCCTCGGCTCGGCCCCTCAGCTGTCGAGCACTTAAAATCATCCGGCGGCGTGAGCGACGCCTCCATCGAAAACGTCATCGACATCAAAGCCGGCCCCCACCTGATAAACATCCGTACGAAGCTCGGGCTGAGCCAGCACGCTCTAATCATCCCCAGCGACGTCCACGATCACTTTGTCGACGAGAAGGTAATGCGTCAAGACACTTTCGTAGGTGCTACAGGTGGTAACATCCTCGATGAAGAGCACGTGGGGGAGCTCATTAAATGCTTGAACGACTCAGGGGATAAGAAGAGCGCGGCGGCGCTTTTTTACCATGCGCATGTTATATGCATTGTTAAGATGAGAGTTGGGAAGGAGGTGAGGACGGACGGAAGCTGGGACGAATATGGTACCAAGGGTGGGGAGGGGAAGACGGAGGAGTCAACGCACAACATTTATTATACTAACTCCTCGGCTCACTCCACTCCACTCCTCGCAGGTTTGGTACGATCTGATCGACAGCCTCCCTTTCCAACACGAAGGGAATAAGCAAGGGGGAGCTCGCATCAGGTGCAAGGACGCCGAGACGCTCGCAACGTGCATCAGGTGGTACTCCAGCGCAAAGCTCACGAGCAGCGACATTGACTTCGTGGATAGAAACGAATGGGATGAGAATATGTGTGACTTTGATCCGAGGGTGTTTCAGAGTTTCGTATGGGCAGAGAAGTGAAGGAAAATATATTAACAAACGAAAAGAACTGACACCATTATAGAACAAAAGTAATTTATCATCTTCATTATTTTCATCATCATGTTGGGCCTTTTCACGTGCCAGCTAAAGCTTTCGCAATGTCAAAATGAGGATCTGACACCATCATTGAACAAAATTATTTATCATCTTCATTATTTTCATCATCATGTTGGGCCTTTTCAAGTGCCAGCTAAAGCTTTCGCAATGTCAAAATTAGGATCCTCACGAGCCTGGCGTGCCACCTCAAATCGTCTGAACCAAATATGCGTCTTACAGTTATACTTGGAGGTGCACGGGTTTCCGTAAACGCAGGAGCAGGTCGAGGAATCTGCGAGGAGCGAGGCAATTAGTGGATTGTCTATCATTAACGAATTGTTTGTAATGCAGCGGGCGCGGTGATAGTCCTACCTTTTGTGTTTTCGTCGTCGGCGGCTATGTCGAGCTTCGACAATTCTTCGATGTCGATTGTCAATGACTGGGAGAAGGGCTTGTCGTCGAGCTGCTTCAGGCAGATCATCTTCTTGAGCAGCTTCGAGAACGTGGAGGGGAACGCGTCCTCTTTTGTTACGGAATTCATAGGGTGGAAATTGAATTTCTAAGATGGTCGGGTTAGAAACTGCGCAGTATACAGACGCGTCTGATTGGAGCATTCCCTATGTTCTCACCTCAAACTTCCCGACGAATTGAGGAGGCGGAGAGACCTCCGGAGCGAACTTTATGAGCTCTGCCATTGTAATCTCATTGGCTGATATGTTTAAAACGCGCAAGTTGTTGAGTGAGGTCAGCGAGTCGACCAGCCCCTCACCAATGCCGCAGCTCTCGAGGTTCAAGGAGCGCAAGGTCAGGCTTAGAGAGGCGTTGGCTGAAAAAGCGTCGGTTGGAAAGCTCGATCCTAGATCCTTGTTGTACGAAAGGTCAAGTTCGAGCAGCTTGGGAGTGTGAGAGAAGAGCTGCGGGGGGATCGAAGAGAGAGCGTTTCCAACCAGGGAAAGCGACCTCAGGAAGGAAGGGGAGGAGGAGAGCATGGTAATGACGGCTTCGGAACTTAGACAGGAGCCCGGGATACATAGGCATACGAGTCTCTGAAGTATTTCCGAGGGAATAAGGAGGGATTCTAGTTCACAGTTGATAATTTGGAGTTTGTCGCAGGGTGGGTGTGGTGTTGGTGTTGGTGTTGAGGTTTCCTCCGAGCCTGTGGAGGAGGGCAATTCGACGATGGGAGTCGGCAAAGACTCGTAATTTACCACAGCATTGAGGATCACAAGGTTAGGGCTGGTCTCTGCCGAAATCATCTCCTTATAAATTTCCACCGCAGACGGGGAGTACGACGTGAGTCTCGACCATTCATCAGCCGGAGACATCTTACCCCCGTACGGGGAGCGCAAATGCGCCCATGGACATTTGGGAGCAGGAGCAGGAGTTATAACTTCAGGTTCTTTTGGAGGAGGTGCCACCGCGACCTTTGAGCTTTTGAGCTTGGCCTTTGCCTTGCTATTCTTAGACTTCGGGGACGTGGCCTTTTTCTTCTTTGGAGGCATTGTGGAGTGACCGGCAGGTGTCAGGTTCCAGGGATTAGGAAACCTTTCATTCTTTGAGCAGGGTACCGGTGATCTTGTCCCAGGCAGTGTGTTACAGACAGAATTTAGGTCTGAATTTACGTCCTGGTTGACGGGGTTGATTGGTTTATGAGTGAATCAGTAAGCTTAAACCAGCTCACCCCTGTGTCGAATGTTGTTTCGAGTCCAGGAGATGGTGAAGGCGAGATGATCATGGGGGCAACCAAAGGAGTGATCTATCGACGCATGTTGTTCGACACGGATAACGAGAACGCCACCCCTTCAACAAATTATGGGGGCGAGTCGAGTATTGCAGCATATTTTGCGGAGGACGATTTGGATGATTGTTCAGTTATTTTTGCAGGCGGAGGAGCTGCTAGAGGTTTGGTGAGGGATAAATGGGGCAAGGTTATCAGAACGTGTGGGATAGCGGGGTGTCAATATAAGACTGGTCACAGGACTAGTATGAAGAACCATAAGGCCGCGAAGCATGGGATCGAGGTGGTCTGGTTTTCTTGCGATCAAGACGGATGCGACTACAAGGCAAAGCAAGCAAGCAACCTCAAACGACACAAACAGATGATTCATAATGTTGACGTTCGATGGTACCGGTGTGATCAAGAAGGCTGCGACTACAAGGCAAAGACAGCAGACAGCATCAAACAACACAAACAGTTTGTTCATAATATTGGCGTTCGATGGCACCGCTGTGATCAAGACGGATGTGACTACAAGGCGAAGGTGGCAGGCAGCATCAAAACACACAAAGCAGTTGTTCATGATATTGACGTTCGATGGCACCACTGTGATCAAGAAGAATGCGACTACAAGTCAAAGCAAGCAAGCCACCTCAAATTACACAAACAGCACGTCCATGATCTTGATGTGCGATGGCACCAATGCGATCAAGACGGCTGTAACTACAAGGCGAAGGAAGTAGGCAACCTCAAAGGACACAAACGAAGGAAACACATATCATAAAACCACACTCATAATAAAATACAAGTACAACCCCGAAAAAAATTTCTGTTTGGCTTATATGTTATTATTTTCAATTTTAATAGCTAGCAGTACCCCGCGAAGTTGACCTTGTCTGATCGCTGCCACTTCTCCTCCGTCTTTGAGTCATCGCTAGGGTTGGTAGGGGCAGCGTCCTCGCCTTCGTCCATGAGGTCGTCCGCCAAATCGTCCATGAGGTCGTCCGCCAAATCCTCCTTCGCCTCCGTCTCTTTCCCACCTCCGTTTACGGCCCCGTTCCAAATCCTCACGTCGACGGCATTGGCCCCGGTAAAATAGCCCTTGGACACCCACTCGAACATGCTCTTTGAAGGATACGGCCCGTGGATGTTGCCATCCTGCCCGCTGTACTCCCACTGGGTGGTGTCGGCATCGCCCTCGGCGTTCGGCTCGGCGCCGGCCGCGCCACCGAAGTAGTTGCTGTTGGAAGAGCGAAGGGATTAGGGTTAGAAATATGTCGACGCATTCGCAGGGTTGGTTATTGGCAGTCTCACCTGCCGGAGCCGCCCCCTCCGCACTCCTGCACCTTCACGAGGAGCGCTTGCTTGGTAATCTCGTAAATGTCAGTCTCCCCCGCGTTGAGCAGGGCATCCGCCGCGTCCGTGAGCTGATTGAACGCCACCGCCGCGGCCGTGTTCTCCGCTGTGGCGGGCGTCTTCGCTTGCTGCGCCTTTTCTTTCTTCTTTCCGTACCCGCCGCTGCTCTTCTTCTTCCCTGCGTCCGGATTTTTCAGCTTGCCCAGCCTCCTGAGGGCCTTGAGGACGGTCTCCTGGTCGTGAAGGAGGTTTGCCATCACGCCGAACAGGCTGGCCTTGACAGAGTCTGTCATATTCGTGGTGATCTCCTCATCGTTGTCATCGTCATCGTCCAACTGAGGGGAGTTGTAAAGGAGGAGGTGTTCATACATAGCGTTAGAAATCGTGGCGAAGTTGGCAGCTAGTTTTTTTGTATATGTTCCTTCTCAGCCTCTCACCTCCTCCTTTTTGTCATATATCACCTTCGCCTGGTCCTTCCCCTCCCCGAGGCCGTCCAGCCACGCGTCCGTCTCATCAGGGTTGACGTTCCCGCTGCGAAAGACGTAGTTTCCGGTGGCGTCGAAGTAGCCCCCGCCACCGTAGCGCTCGTCGTTGAGGTTGAACGGCTCGATCTTAGAGTCCCCGTCAGCGGCAAGGGAGAGCTCAGCGTCGAACTGCGAGCAGCAAGCGTTTGGGTATTTACGTTAGCTCATCCAATTATACGGTTGTGCTGGAGACCAGCTTGCGCAGCTCGTCCTCGCAGCCTCTCTCTCACCTTCTCCTCGCCCTTGACGGCGTCCATCATCTTGTCGTGATCCCCGGGAGCTTCGTCGTCATCATCGTCGTCGTCGTTCGAGGCTTTCTTGAACTGGTCCATGTCGGTACCATCCTCATCATCGGCGATATCAGGCTCGTCGCTATTAGGGTAGTTAGTTAGGTTCTTAGTTAGGTTTCCCTTAATCTGCCTGCCGCTGCCTCCGTGCATGTCCATCGCGTTGTTATTTGAAGCTTCTAGATCGTTGTCCTCATCGTCCTCGTAGGTGACCTTCTTGCGTCGCTTCGTGGCCGGCTGTGAGTCGGCCTCGTCCGCGAATCTGACGTTCTTTGGCATTGCAGGGTGATCTGAAGGGGGAGTCACTTGAATACGGCTGGAAAATGTATTGTGAAAGTGAAAAAGAGGGAAGGCTTTTTAATGCTTTTTAGGGGCCTAAAACGATCCATACTGCCGCCATCGCTGTTAGTATTCAATCGCAGCTACTGCACTGTCACCATTTGCCGCTGAAATATAGCGTATTTGCTCTAAGTTGTCGTAATTGTTCCTAATTGTTCGGCCTTGAAATTGAACGGAGTGACCCACACTGCGACCTCACTTTGTTTGAACCTAAAAAAGTCCCTAAAATAGTCCTAAAATACGTCACCATGGCACCTCATTGGCTTAATCCGTTCTCAAACTACTCACAAATAGACGATGATGAGGGACACGCAGACGATGGTGATAATGATGGTGACCCTAACAGTGATAATAACCCCAACAACATAAGTATAAGTCCCAATCAGGTTTCATTCACGACACATCCGCCGACTCCGGCTAGGAATAAGCACCCGAAGAACCGTCTAAAGGTCACAGGAGGGGGCGACAACGAGACACAAAGCGAAGGTGGTGGTGCTACTAACAAGTCGGGTATGAGTGAGGAGGAGTTGTTGAAGAAGGTGAGGAAGTAGGAAGTAGGAAGTAGGAAGCGAAGTGAAGCGACGGCGGCAGTAAGGCGGCCACAGTGCACAAAAACCGTAAACGGCCAGCCACAGTTAAGTTCACATCCGCAGTAGTCCTTATTCTAACTCGTCTTTTTATCGTTCTATCCTGAACTACATTTCACACGACATTAAACAGCCTCGGTCGGAGAGAATCGCCCTTGGCCTGATGTATGGCCTCATCAATGCCGCAGTGGTGCTTCCAGTGATGATGGTGAGACCATTAAAAAAAAGAAAAAGAGAAGGGCCACCGTGAACAAATTCTAATACATTCCCTTCCTCCGCTTCCGCTTCGTCACGCCTGCAGTCCTTCGGAACAATAATATATCACGATGCGGCATACGGTCCTTACCTCCCCACCCTCATCAAGCTCACAGTAATTAGCTCCATGGTCCACCAGCTCTGCTTCTCGACGTTCAGCAGTTTGCCGTATTCGATAGGCCAGGTCCAAGACGCCGGCCTCATCTTCCTGAGCGCCATGGCCTCGAGGTGAGTAAAATAAGATACAACAGAGATAGAGGCGGGGAGTGACGGAGACGGCCTCTAACAGAGCCCTCTCGCTCCGCTACGCAGCCTCGCGACGACGGTCAAGCAGCACGGCTACGACGACGAGCACCTCCTGGCGACCGCTACCGTCGGCCTGTCTCTCTGCACTGCCTTCCTCGGCCTTGGCCTGATGACGATCGGGAAGTGCAAGCTGGCGTCGGTGGTGCAGTACCTTCCGACGCCGGTCGTGGGAGGGTACCTCGCGTACATAGGGTTCTTCTGCGGGCAGTCGGGACTTGCTCTGATGGGGGGAGTGGAGATCAACGGGCTAAGTGAATGGAGCCTCCTCTTCACGGAGAAGAGGTACGGCCAAAAACTGCGAGGAGTGAAGCGACGAACTGGCGACGATGAGCTAACGATATTGTCTCGTTCCCGCTTTTTGCGAATTTAATTCTATATTCCGCGTCTAACTCATCGCTTTGCTTGGCTCCGCTCATCGCAGGATGATCCTTATCCTTCCAGGGCTCTTGGCAGGCATGCTCACGTACTTCATGGTCCTCAAGCTGCGCCACATGGCCATCTTACCGACTTGCATGGCAACCATCATCCTGACGTTCTACTTCTGCCTGTGGGCGACGGGCATGAGCTGCGATGACGCCAGGGAATACGGCTGGATCGGGAAGGCGGAGGTCGCGGGACCTTGGTACGAAACCTGGAAGTACATTCAGTTCGACAAGGTGGTGTGGAGAGCGCTGCCGGCGCAGGTCGTCACCGTCGTGAGCATGACCGTCGTGGTCGCCCTTTCCAGCTGCCTCGACGTGGCGGCCATAGAGCTGGAGCTCGGGAAGAAGCTCGACTACGACCACGAGCTGAAAACGGTCGGGCTGAGCAACTTCGTCAGCGGATTGACCGGGGGGTACAGCGGCAGCTACATCTTCTCGCAGACCATCTTCACGCTGAGAAGTGGCGTGCGAGATCGGTACGCAGGGTTCACGGTTGCCCTGGTCGAAGGGATTATTGTCGTCCTGCCGTTTCCCATAATCGCCTTCATACCGCGGCTCTTTTTCGGATCGCTGCTCATCATGATCTGCACCGATCTGATGAACGAGTGGCTATTCGAGGTCAGGCACAAGGTCACCAAGGCCCAGTACAGCGTCGCTCTACTTACCTTTGCGCTGATCATGTTCACCGGCGTGGAGTGGGGCATTTTTGGGGGCATCGCACTATTCCAACTGGTAACAAGGCTGGGAGGGTGCGACGAGGGGGACGATTCCACCCACGGGGCGAGTGGAAGTGGGAAGCTGGAAGAGGGAACTGCAGAGGAGGCGCAGCGAATTTTGGTTTAGAGGGTGTGTGTGTGTGGGATTAGATTGGTTTGGTTTTGTGGGTGGGGGTTGGGAGGAGGGGAATAGGGTCTGAACAAAAACTACTTAAAAATGGATAATTAATTGCTTTAAGATGATTTTATTTCATTTTATTCAAAATAACTTCAGGATGTATCTGACATATCACTGGGGTTAGGGTTATTCAAATGGTGTTCCTTTTACTATGCGTGGCTGAACCGGACAAGACGACGGAGAAGAGTACGGAGAAACAGCCACACGGGAGAGAGCGTTAACGAGCG
>BRXX01000151.1:0-38362 GCA_030267905.1 Triparma verrucosa
AACCCTAACCCT
Organism: Triparma verrucosa; assembly: GCA_030267905.1. Classification (NCBI taxonomy): domain Eukaryota; class Bolidophyceae; order Parmales; family Triparmaceae; genus Triparma; species Triparma verrucosa. The sequence continues at coordinate 13 of BRXX01000151.1, forward strand.
AACCCTAACCCTAACCCTAACCCTAACCCTAACCCTAACCCTAACCCTAACCCTAACATCATGAACGCCCCCCCTCCTTTCGCGACTCGCCTTCGCTCATCGCCTTTTGCTCGTCGGGCAGTCCTGAGCACGATCAAGCCCGGGAGCTTCCCCCAGCTCGTCGTTGACCTGATGATGAACATCCTGTTTGTGATCCTCCTCTGCCTCGACTGCCCCTACAACGACAACAGGGACAACTCTATCGCGGTCCTATCAACTCTGAAGATCATTGTCATCTTCATCGCCTCGATGCTGATGCACGCGTCGAAGCTCTTTTCTGAAGACGGTTACGACGCGGAGGTGATGGGGGTGTTGCTGATCGTCAGTCAAGCGATCATCATCGTCCTATTTCTGGCGTGGGCCTTCTACCAGAAGGGCAACATGAGCACAAGCTCTAACGGCATGGCCATTAAGAGTTTGAAGGGATCGAAGAAGAAGAAGAAGAAGAAGAAGAAGAAGAAGAAGAAGAAGAAGAAGGAGAAAAAGAACGACGAGAAGGAGGGTGGGGGAGAAGTCGTCGAAATGGCCGAAATTGCCCAAAAACGATCCCAATTCGTGAAGACTCCCTCTGTAAGCAGTTCCTTCAGCACCAACGAAGATGTATGGATCGAGCATAAGTGCGAAGAGGGCGGACGCAAGGGGGAGACTTATTATCATCAACCTAGCACTGGGAAGACGGTATGGGAGAGGCCAGGGGAGGGAGCGAGCATTAAAATTTTGAAGGGATCGAAAAAGAAGACGAAGGAGTAAAGGAACGACGAAGAGGAGGGTGGGGGAGGGGTCGTCGAAATGGCCGAAATTGGGGTTGACATTGGGTTAGGGTCTCGGAAGAGTAGCATGTTCGAAGCGGAGAATCCAATGGCGAGAAAAGGCGGGGAGCAAATCAGCGGCAGTTTTAGACAGGAGGGGGGGGAGAGAGTGAACAGTGGGAAGTGATACAGGACGAAGACGGCAACGATTATTGGTATGATGAGAGCAGCGGCAGAGCAACATAGTCGGATAAAAGCCAGAGTTGAGAGAAGGAGGGATTAAAAGACCGGAAGTATTGGAAAAACATTACTTTTGATCATAAAAAAAATCATTCCTTAACATTTCCGCAACTCAACCAATAAATCCAAACTACTACCGCCTGTACCAGTGCGAGTTAAAATTGAAGAAAAGCGTGAGCACTCCCCTATCGAACACGCACTTATACCCCTGCTTCTTCTTCTTCGCCCACTCCTTGTTGAGGATTTTGAACGCCAGGTCCTCGTAGGGGGGTCCGGCGTGGAAACGGAGGATGCAAAACTCGGGGGAGTCGGCGGCCTCCACGAAGAACTGCGGCGTCTTGGACTTGTCTATCAGGTCAGGGTAGAAGATGCTGAACTTGTAGCCCTGGACGACCTTCGGCGGCGGGTTGTCGTGGTCGTAGTGGGTCTGGTTGTACTTGTTCCAGTCCCAGCCCGTCTTGACCCTGTTGAAGTACCGCGGCTTCCTCGGCTTGTACTTGCTCGCCCACTTCTGGGGCTTTCCTCCCGCCACCTCGACCTCGTCCTCCTCCCCGAGCTCGTCCTCTTCGTCCCCTCCGTCCGCCCCGGCCTTGTCCGGCTCCTGGTACGGGTTCTCCTCCTTTTCCTGCTCGTCCGTCCCCCCGTTCTCTCTGATTTTCTTCGCCTTCTCCTCCAGCTTCGCCAGCTGCCTCACCAGCATCTCGTTGTGTATCTTCGTCAGCACCTCCTTCGCGAGGTGAACCCTAAGCTGCGTAAGCACCGACTGCCAGTAGCTCGCGTCCCCGTTCGCCGCCCCTGCGTGGATCTTGGTGACGATCTCGGCCTTCATCTTCTCGAGGGCCGCGGTGGACTGGCCAGAGAACATCTTGGCGATGTCGGCGGAGACCTTCTCGTAGTTGCCTCCGGAACCTCCGCCGTTTATCCAGGCTATCTCGTCGGAGCAGACGAAGGCGAGGGCGTCCCAGTATTTGGAAAGGAGGGAGGAGGAGTCGGAGCCTGCGACCTCCTTCTCAAGCTGCGACGAGCGGATCGACGAGGACGAGGACGAGGGTTAATAAATGTTGCAGCGAGCCCATCCTCCATACCCCTGTATTTTAAAAGTAATAAAAGTAATAACTTCTCACCTCCTGGTACTCCCTCAAATCCGCCTGCAGCTCAATCAGCTCCTCCAACTTAAGGTTCTTACAGAACTCCCCCGGAGCCGTAAGCGTAGCGTCCAAGTTCGCCATCTCATCCAAAGCGTTGTACCTCTCCTTATACTTGACCGCCGTCTTGTTCGCCTTCTCCTCCTCGGATAAACCGAAGAGTAGAACGTTCTTCGCTAGTACGTCGACGGGCTTTTCTCTACCCTCGACGAGTCTGATGGCTGTCCTCTGGTGTTGTTGCGCGAGGTGGAACTCTTCTTCCTTTCTCTGCCAGTCGTCGTAGTGGGCGGCTTCTCGGAGACGGGACTCCTCCTCTCTGAGGCGTTGCATCTCATCGAACTGTCCGGGGGGGGGGGGGACCGAGGAGGGACGACGGGATTAGAAATTTGTAGAACATTGCATTGACAACTGGACATTCGGTCGTTCCTTAACTCACCTCCTCCTCCCTTTCGATCCTCCGCCTTCTGACCTTTTCGATCTCTTCGACGAGTTTCTCCTGGTGCTTCCGCTTATCCGCCGCAGTGGAAGTGTCAACCTTAACCCCCCTATTAGTCTGAACCTTCTTCCCCCAAGTGAAACTCTCGTTGAGGTTTGGATCGTTGAAAGGGTTCTCGTCGTTGGAGTAGCCGAACTTCCCGGCCATCTGGGCGTTGCGCTCACGTTCTTTGCGGGCTTTGCGCTCGGAGAGGGTCTCGTTCTTTTCGGCGAGCTTGCGGAGGAGGGACTCGGATATCACGGGGGCAGGCAGTCCGAGGTTGGAATCGGCAGAGGGGAAGGAAGGGTCGGAGCTTGACTTCTTGGCCTTCTTGGACTTTTTTGATTTCTTGCTCTTCTTCTCCTTCTTCTCCTTCTTCTCCTTCTTCTTATTTTTCTTCTTTTTCTTCTTCTTCCTCCTCTCTTCCTCGCTGCTACTACTGTCTGAGCTGCTGTCTGACCCTGAACCTGTGCTTGCGTGAGGTGAAGCTCTTCCCTTTGACGAGTCTGAGGAAGAGCTTCGGCTCCTCTTTTTCTTCGAATTTATTGTAGTAGGATCTAGTGTTGTAGGATCTACTACTGTAGGATCTACTACTGTAGGAACATCATTAGCCTCCTCGCTCATGGCGAACGTGGACAAGTTTGCAATAAGGGGCAATTAATCGTCTCCTAACGCGTCTACACTACTTTATTATAATCCTGATGACTCAAACTATATGTAATATGTGTGCAGCACTTGGAGGAGCTAGCTAACTAGAAACGCTTATCGTTTATGAAGGGAAAACTTGGGATTTTTTGCCAGCCATTTGAAACCCAATAATAGTATTCTCAAATACTGCTTGATACTGCACTCGCAGTATTTCACAGGCCGCTCGATAGCCACTGGCCGTCACTTTCAGTACTAATTTATTATATCAGTCATAAATCCTGCTGTTAGGGTTATAATAAATCATCAAACACATCCACAATTTTACGCACAATTTACGAAGGCCGCATTTGCAAAACACTCACCACCTCCTATCACAACCCTAACAGCGGCCAATGTCCGCTCCAACGTCCTCCTTCTCCTCTTCTCCCCTAACATCACCTCCCTTAGGTCAACCTCTACCCCTCGATGAACATGCCTGTTCCGTAGCCATGCCAAAATGGTCCCACATAGTAGGCTACGAAGAGGGCGATCCCAACGTCGCCATGGCCCTTGCCTGCGGTTACCCTCGCTTCGTCTACCACCCATACCTCCAACGTCTAATGTCCCACGCGCTCGAAAAGTACTCGAAACTAAACCCTGAAGCGACGAAGAATCAAGATTGTATACTAATGCCTTCCAAACCCGCCGCGAACCGTTGTCGTGATTTCATCGTCAAGGCATACTACGATTCTGACGGTGACCTTATATCCCCGGACAACTGCGTAGACGTGGAGGATAGGTGCGACCACTTGGACATGGAGACGCAGGGTCATAGGAGGGTTAAGGTTATGGATTTGGAGAGCGCAGGTGTTCACGCTGTTATATTTCCAGCAGAGGTGAGGCACTCCATTAACGTGCGACGAAGCTCCCAATCCGTCGTCCGTCGCTTCGCTTCGCTCCTCGACGCTACTTTTACTCTAACTCGTCGCTACGCTCCTCGTACGCTCCCACATCCTCAACCCCTCACAGACTGGCGTCGCAATCGAGGCCAAGAGCTACTGGCAGCATACTGGTGAAATCGTTTCATCTCGCCGGGCCGCCAGCGCTCTCCAGGAGCTCAACATCTCCTACGAAAAGATCACTGCCTCCTTCCCCTCTGACCTTTGCCCCATCCTCGGAAAGTCCTCCTCAAAATCCGACTCCGATTACTGCCTCCACAAATCCCACCCTTCCTCCTCGAACATCGGTACATTAACCGACCGCGGCGTCGCCTTCGACACCGTCCGTTCCCGAATCTCAGAAATATCAGGTCAACCCGTCGACAACGTCTTCCTCTGTCCGAGCGGTATGCAGTCCATCCACGCTGCTCTTAGACTAAGCCGTCGTCTCAGACACGAACAGCATAAGCCTAAAGGCGAGACTGCTGTCTTCGGATTCCCGTACCTCGATACGCTTAAGATGGCGGGTCGGAAGGAGCTGAGCGACGGAGTTGAGTTCTTCGGGTTCGGGGATGCTAGGGATATTAATACTTTGAAATTCCTTCTCAAGACGAGAGCGGAGGCTAGGTGAGAACAACGGAACAACAAGACAACGGAACAACAAGACAACGGGACGATCGTCAAAGGGAAAACACCAACCCCCCACCCAACAATCATCTAACACTACATATTTTGAGAAGCAAGTCGAAGGACGCGGGCATCACGTGCTTGTTCACGGAGTTCCCTTCGAACCCGCTCCTAAATGTCCCGGACCTCATTAAGGTGAGTGAAAGCTCTGCTAAGAAACCCCAGTGACCCCCCCCGCGTTTTCACCTTCTCACAATTCTAATCTCCCCCCAGCTTCGCGCCCTCGCCGACGAGTACAACTTCCTCCTAGCCGTCGACGACACGTTAGGAAATTTCGCCAACGTCGACCTCCTCGCGAACGGCGTCGCCGACGTCATATGCACGAGCCTCACTAAACTCTTCAACGGAAGAGGAGACGCTATCGCTGGTTCAGTCGTTATTGGGAAGGAGGGGAGGTACGCTGATGAGCTTGTTAGGTTGCTTAAGACTGTTCATAACGGGAACCATGGGGACTTGTGGATCACTGACGCGCAGGCTTTAGCGCATAACTCTGAGGACTTTCTAGAACGGAGTTCGAGGATCAACGAGACGGCAGAGAGGTGAGCCTGACGAGCGTAAGGCGAGGCTGGAGATGCGTTCATTTTGTAAGTTCATTCTAACTGTCGTACCTTTTCGCTTGACGCAGACTCGCGGACTGGCTGAAGGAGAGGTGAGGCGCTGTGATGAGGGGCGAGGGTCGAGGGTCGTCCCTTCCTCCCGATTCTAACTCGTTAACATCAATCGTTGGCGCTTGATATAATCGTTGCAGGGACGAGGTCGAGTCGGTGTTCTACCCCAAGTTCACGCAGCCCGATTTGTACAACCGCTTCGCGAGGAAAAACGTCGACAACCACACCTTCGGTTACGGCGGTCTGTTCGCCGTAGTCTTGAAGGAAAACGTCTGCGAGCGTACCTTCTACGACTCCCTCGAGATCTGCAAGGGTCCTTCTTTGGGTACGAACTTCACGCTCGCATGCCCGTACACTTTGCTAGCGCATTACCATGAGCTGGAGTTCGCGCAGGCGTACGATGTTAGCCCAAGATTGATTAGGGTGGCGGTGGGGTTGGAGGAATTCGAGCAGATTAAGCCTGTTTTCGAGAGGGCGCTAGAGAGCGCCAAGTTGGAAGGGGCGAAGAGGAATACGGAAACGAATACGACGGGGGCGACGGGGGGGGTGAGGAGCTACTCTACACGAGCGTTTGACGGGGTTGGGGTGATGGGGTGGAGGGTCCAAGGAGGACTGCGACAGAGGCCAAGGATCAGAACCGGCGGGTTCGGTGCGGGATTAGGGTCCAGGAGAACAATGACGAGTGGTATCGCGCGGACTACTTTCCGTGCGACAGCGAGGAGGAGGTAAGATCGTGTGAGGAGCGCTCATCGCCGATACTTTTATTTAACTATTAATGAATGTCCCATCATTTTTGCTACTCTCTTCACTCGTCGCAGCCCTGTGGCAGCTTTCGGCGTCGGATTAAGCGCCATTGCTATTTCAAAACTTTGGAAATGAAAGAAAGTGTGAAGGGGGGGGAAAGAGAGACCACACACGACGTCGCTTAGAATGGATTGAACCATACCAGTATAAAAACATTTCTAGCGTCAAACGATTAGCGAGTTCTTTTCTATCCCAACCATAGTCGCCTTTAAATTCGTTGATAATCCTCTTCACCTCCGAGCCATACCAGTACAAAAACATTCCTAGCGATTTATTAAAGCAATGGGCTCTTCTGAAATATTATATTCGAATATCAAACGATTACGAGTTCTTTTCTATCCCAACCATAGTCTCCTTTAAATTCGTCGAAAATCCTTTTCAACTCCTCACAGAATCTCTCGTGCGTCTGCCCCATCAAAATAAATTTAAAAGCAAGTTAGCAAAAAAGAACAAAACTCAAAAAAAAAAAAAAAAACCCTCACCCCGCCTCACCTCCTCGACCGTCCCCCTTGGGTAAATCGCCTTCCCCACAACATACGTCAGCCCGATCCTAAACGGCACCGGTAGCCCCAACCTCCCATAAATAACACATAGACTAGCCCTCAAGACCCTGCGAGGGTAGTTCGTGACGTTAGAAACAGTCTCGGTAGTCGCAGCAGTCTCCGTAACGTACGGAACGTACGCACGCCTCCTCGGCTCGTCGATGAGACTCCGAGACATAATCTCACCTACTCAAAACCTCCAACCCTGGAACGTCTAACCTCCTCATTAACTTAGATGAGCCGAAGACGTAAACTGGAATTGTTGGAACGTTGTGAATGTGGGATAGTTTTATGAAGCCTTTTCGATTTCTGAGCAACGCGACTTCCTGATTCGGACTGAAACCTAAGGCGACCGAAGCGACGAGCATGAACGATTGACCGTAACGAGTTAGAATTGCATGTCGGTGGGTTCGTCCTGTTGGAGCTCGCTCGACAGTTTCTCACCTTTTTTAGGATAACCCTGAAACATCTCCGATATACCTCCCGGACTTACTGCAGGACTCCCGCCTTGTTTTAAGACTTCAGCGACGCTATCGCGGCTCGCTGAACAACCGTCGATTCCACGAATTAGCATGCTTAGGCCGGGGAGGAATTTTGTCGCGCCTGCGGCGACGACCCGGAGGGGACCGAGGAAGGTTTCGAAGGTAGTGTTTAAGGCGGAGAGGCCGAGGGAGTAGGGGACGAGACCGTGGGGTATCACGGCGAGGATTTTTTGGGAGGAGGGGGGGGGGAGGGAGGAGGAGGAGAGGAGCCGGACGGAGAGGTAGCGGTAGTAGGAGTTCCAGATTGGGAGGTTACGGAAGATTCTGCGGTAGCGGTTTGAGGCGCGGGAGTTTATGAAGTAGTAGTAAGCGAGGAGGGAGGCTGCGAAGATGCATGCCTTCTTTTTCCAGTTTTTTAGTGCTTTTTCTTTTGCTTGCTTGATCTCATCATTCTCTGGTGTATCATTCTCTGGTTTTGTTGTTGTGGACTTTGTTGTGGACTTTGTTATGGACTTTAATTGAGATAGAAGGTTGTAAGTGTATCTTACAGTGAGGATTGGAGGGAGGGCTGCTGATACAGCAATTAATATTGACGTTATAAAAACTATTACAGTGTCTACTCTACTGCAGGGGCCGTACGATACAAGTGGGATGGGTGCCTGCAGCCAGGCGGGCGCTTGACACGGCGCTTGCGGCGCATGTATTGGCATAGGATGGCTGAAGGTGGGCTACAATTTTAGTTAGGGTGCTCTAATACTTTTAAATACGTACAAATATTAAATTTCAATAAGCGCGAATTGGTTAAGTGTGTAGCCCTAACGCCCTACTAGTAGCTAGTAGTGATAATAGTGGATGGAAACACAGTATCTGGGCAAATCTGTCCCAGTGAAATAATATTGCTGAATTCTTGAACGTTTTGATTGGGCTTATTGACTTCAAAATACGCGCAAACGCCCATTTAAAATTTTAAATTCAGGACCATATAATCCATATCTACCCTATACCTAGTCCACAGGCGTCTAGCGTCTACAATTTAACTGTATAAAGAGGGAATTAAGGATTTAATACTTGATGTCCATGTCAAAGTTGTCTCCCTCCTTCCTCATAGCTACCGCCACCGCAGCCACTGCTACCGTAGCCACTGCTACCGTAGCATATTGTTCCTCCACCGGTCCATCTCCCTCTGCCCCGCATTGCCCTCCAATCGAATCAAACTTTATGGAAAAAATCCGCCAAAAGTCCTACCTCCATTACGCGTCGTCATCCTCCCCTTCCACATCCGTCCAAGGCGTCCCCTCAAAGCTTCGTATAATAACCGTCGACTTACCAGAATTCACTCGAACAATATCCGAAAAATGCACCGTTGATCCTTCGGTTATATTCCCAGATGGGGTAGTGAAGACGTTTGTTAAGAAATCGGAGAAAGGCGCTAAGGGCGCTAAAGCCTGGGCTAAGAGTCTAAAGAACTGCGGTAATTTCATTGAAATCCTCGAGACAAGCATTGAAAACATGGAGGGTGAAGAAGCGTACAAAGAGGAGATAAGTATAAGGTTAAACGGTTCGTTGCCTAAATTCACGTCTTCAATGTCTCAAGGTTCGAGGTTGAATAAGTGGATCTTCGGGACCGTCTACCGCTACAGGAAGCCTGTTCAGGATGGGGAGAACGTTCCGCAGGCTGTCGTTGCTGATGGTAATGTTTTGGAGAAGAAGGAAGGTGAGGGTTTTAACACTACCATTTATGGGTTTGATTTTTTGCGTACTGACAATGACATTGAGGACAGGTAGTTTACTTCTTTTGAGTAGCGCCTGTAAGAGCGCCGGTATACCTCTGATAGTAATCAATGACCCTCGAACGAAGTGGAACAATAGGGATAGAAATAACGCCGAGGAGGAGGAGACGTTCGAGGAGGAGCTCTTCAATGCGGCGAGGAAATGCAGGGAGAGAGTCAAGGGGGATGTAGGTGAGAGGGGGCAAGAAGCTGACCCGACAAGTGGCGCTTTTTGAGTTGTTGTTCTAACTCGTCGCTACGCTGATTACGCTAATTACAGTTAAGAGAGCGCTGAGGATTAAGGAGGGGGGGGCTTTCGAGAGGGGGAAGGAACAGGGGAGGAAGGGGGCCGAAATTCAGAGTAAAATGCAGAGGAGGAGGGACGAACAGAGGTGGCAGAGGAAGCTGGAGGAGAGAGAGAGGATCATTAGGGAGTTGAGAGCGAGGTTGGCTGGGCAGGGCAATAATACGAGTGCGAACAATATCAATAATAATAATGCAGGGAATCCTCAGGCGGAGTAGTTTTAAAAAGCATAAAATAGCAGAACTTTTGTTACTTCCGTTTATAGACTATAGACTACTAAGCTTTCCCGAAGAGGTATTTGCACGGAACTTCGACATTCTTGTGGATTATGATGTCGCCGACGATGTCAGTTACAAACTCCCCGAAGGTGCTGTCATCGAGGACGCCCTTCACATACACCTCAACGTTCGTGGTGCCACAATCCGCTCCGATGGCGGAGAAGGAGCACCGCCAGCAGTTTTGAGCTGTAAGAGGAGTGAAGCGACAAGTTAGGAACATGGCGAGTGCAGTGATGAGCGTAGTGAGAAAGTATCCTGTGATCAATCCTCACCTATTTTAGACGCCATGCGTATGCCATCGGCCCCAGTGGGGATGACGTGGGCCTGTGCGGGAAGGAGGACCTCCTCCTCAGAATTAGCGGCAACCTTGACCTCCTTCTCCGTCGTGGCAATCTTGACTCCATCCTGCCCAGAGTCCAGAGACGAAGGGTAAAAGACCTCCGCCTCAATATCGACGTTCAAGGGCACGAAGAAGTTCTCGTTCTTGACGCCGACGGGAACCTCGCAGTCAACGACGAAGGAGCTGTCAGTCGAGTCCCAGATAATGCCCTGCCCGTTGTCCGCCTCCTCCAGCAGTATGTCCAGCCACTCGTCGGTGGGGAATGAAAACTTAATTGGTCGAGGATAGAAGAGGAAGAGCGCTACCGACACGATAACCGTTAGGAGTAGGATACATTTTATGCAGCGGGATCTGCAGCAGCTGCGTGAGTGTGTGAGTGTTTGATCGATCAGTGCCAAATCCAAATCCCGCCCCACCGCTGCCAGGTGGAAGATCTTACCCTGACTGCTTGCTGTTGTTAGGGTGACTGCCATTTAGGGGGACTGCATCAGGGTGACCAGAAAGCTCAAACTTGGACAGTGGCGGGGCAGTGGCGTTCCACACAGGCGAGCTCATTGGAACCTTGGGGTTGGTTGAGGGTTGGTAGGAATTAGGGTTAGGGTTCTTGTTGCCAATAACTTTGGGTGGCTATGCGTGATATGTTGTTAGAATGTTATTCTATCCTTGATTATATAGCATCAGAACGAACAGAAAAACAGATATCTGTAAAAGCGTAACAAACGTGAATTTGTGTGAATTTTTCGATTTGGAAACTTTAATACCGTTTTAGAGATAGATTTTGGTAATATTCTTCGCTTAAACACCACTGAGAGGAATAAATTGATAATCATAGAGAAAAAAATGCTTTGAAACATCTTTTTAAAGAAATTATTTTCAAATCACTTTTTAAGCATAAAAATGAAAATTCATTCTCTTAGAGGTCTAATAATGAATAATATGATCCATTTAAGAAAAATTAAAAAAATTAAAAAATCAACAAAAGAAGGCCTTTTCCAATAATTGAAATCCTTTTTGCCCTTTAGAAGTCTTAGGGTGATTAAAATGAAAACCAAATTCACTCAAACCCCTTCCAAATTTTGTTGTCAAAATCCTTGGAAATATTTAATCTTTATTTCCTACACTTACGTCGTTTCAAGCAAACCTAGGTTATCCACCTAAGTTCACCTACAAATATTTACCAGAAACCTCTAAGTATGCGTCTAGCTTCCCTCCTTGCCGTCCTTTACTTCGCCGAGGTAGCCTCATTTTCGGAATATGTCAGAATTCGCGTCTCCCCACTCCGACCCGCATCATCCTTGTTCACACACCGCAGTTCCCTCCGCCCCACAAACACACACGTTTCCTCGCCCCAATTCTCGTTCTCCCTCCTCTCTCTCCCAAACGTTGAAGATGAAGATGAAGCTGGCAAGTTTGAGCGCCTCGATGAAATGGAAACCCTTGCAGATGAAACCAATAACTTTCCTCGTCTCGTCATTGTGTTCGACCCTCCTACTCCCTCCACCACCTTATCTCGAATAGATGCGGTTCTCCCCGCCACCCTCAACCTCGAGAATGTTTTCGTGGTCCGCACTGCCACGCCTGAGTCTCCCAACCTCACCGTCGGTGAGCTTCTTAACCGAATCCGGACCTACATCACCGCGGTCCCTCCCCCCTCTCGGGTAATACCGAGCATTTCCTCTCTGCCGATGCCCGCTTCCCAACCCCCTGTAACCCCTCAGACCCCGATAGTGTTCCTGTCACAATTTTCCCCTCCAGAGGTGCAGCAGGTGATCTCTGCCTGCAGGTCTTTGAATGAGGATTTCGCATTTGCTTTAGAGGTGAGCGCGTGCGAGGACGAAGCCAAAAGAGCAGAGCGTCGGGTGTAACACAGTGCTGCTAACCTAACTAACAACTTCGCTCGTCGCAGGTGCAGCCTGCCCTTGGCAAGAGTGTGGCGAGGTTGGTCGAGGAGGTGAGATGCTGCTGCGCGAAGCGACGAGTTGAGAAGGCGAGTGTACTGGATGGAGCGAGCTGAGGAGGCGAGTTATATATAACGTCTATATCTTCTGTACAGCTAGTGTACTGGATTGAGAAGGATGGAGCGAGCTGAGGAGGCGAATTATATATAACGTCTATATTGTCTGTACAGCTCATGTACTGGATGGATATCGACGTACACCGCCGATACTTTCGTACGTAAAAGAGACTACTGCCAACTCCTTTTCCGGTTCTAACATCGTGGACGCCCCATCATTTGCGACTCGCTTCGCTCGTCGTAGATTCGTGGTGATCATGAGAACGCCAAAAACTCTGCTCAGAGCAGTTTTCAAATCTCCTCTCAGAACCCTGACGATGCTCCGCGGGACTATGATATAGCAATAGGGGTTGTGGTTAGCATCGCTGGCTTCGCCGGGGCCTACGGTTGGGAGACTTTCAGGCTTTGGAAAGAGGGCGCCGTGTATCTCCCCTGGATGAATAACTAAAAGAAGAATACTCAGAATTTAGCATTTAAAATCAAAAATCATATCCCCCATCCTCATCCTCATCATCCTCGGGCTCATTCCCCATTGCCGTGTTGAATGTAGTGCTAGCCTTGTCTACCAAGAACTGTGTCGAAGCGAATCACGAAAACAGAATGCTCATAAGTAGGAAGTCACCAAAATACAAAATAGAGCCATTCCCCCAAAGTGGTGGTTCTACTCCCTCCTCACCTTCTTCTCCTCCTCCATAGCCTCTCGCAATACCACCTTGTCGTCCTCATAACTGTAAACCTTCCCGTCCTTCAACTTAAAGTACCCGTCACCTGCGTCATAACATCCGTCCTTCAACGGCTTCGCTGCTGGCTTATTTCGGTAGACTCCCCCGGACGCTCTATTCAGTTTATTCTCCTGTATTTCCGAGTGAAATCTCCTGTCATTTTGGCCGTCGCAATAGTCCCACTTCTCCTCCTTGTACACGAGGTCATCTCCGAACATGTAGTCTGTCCAAGAACCCGCCAACAAACATAAACATGTTAGAATACTAAAATCCCCCACCCCGCGCCCAACTAACAACGCTTACCTCCTTTAACCGTCTTGCCCTTCTTCCACACCCCAATGAAAACCCCACCGTCAAAATAAAGCTTGCCAGCTCCATGAAAGGCTCCATCCTTCATCGAACCAACATACTTGGAGCCATCGGGGTATTCGTACATGCCAGCTGCAAGCATTGAAGGGGAAAAAGGTAGTATTGAAGGGAAACAATTAGAAACTTCCATCTGCACCCCAGTCACCCCAACCGCCCCGCTCCTAAACCCCCCCTTTCCTAACGCACCTTCATCTTCCATCTTATTGTCTCTGAACCCACCCTCATACTTCGACGTCGAATATTCCATCCTGCGCTCGCCGCGACTTAACCGCACTACCCTCTCTACTAACTTGCCCTCACCCTGCACGCAAATACACTTCAATAACTAACAGATATGATCAATCAGTCTCGGAAGTAAAATTGTTAATCCTTCCTGGTAATGGCCGAACTTAACCGCTTTGACGGAATCAACAGCCAGAGCTCTTTCAACCCTTTATCTTGACACGAAATACCCCCGTTTTTGCCCTTACCCCCCACAAAACCGTAGCAAGCGATGGCGAAAGAAGAGCTGAGTGCAATTACGGGTTCCTTCCTAGAGAAAGGGAAGTCTAGCAAGCCAGTCTATGAGGAGGTAAGGCGCACTCACTCTCCTCTCATTGCTCCTCGCCCCCCTCCCGCATTCGTCTCACCTCACCCCACTTTCCCTCAGAGGATAATCACCCACTTCTTGAAGAACCGTAAGTGGGGTTTCCCGAAAACGAAAGGGTCCTGGTTCTCCAACTTCTGGGCTTATGAGAAGGTGCGATCAAAACCAAGTCAAGATTTTGCTCATCACTCGTCTAACGTTCGTTAACGTCGCTTTTTTGTGCAGAACCACCATCAGGCCATAAGCATGTTCAAAGCCCACCCCTTTCACCCTTATAGTTCATCCGAGAGGGTTATCGTCGTCTTCTGTAGTTTCGCCTTCACCTTTATGATGACGGCCATTTTCAAAAAGAACGAAATGTTGGCTCAAACCGTTTGCGACATAGGTAAGGCTACGCTACGAGGACGAAACCAAAACAGAAATCCGTATTATGTCTGATATTCTAATTTGTCGCTTCCCTTATATCCTCACTTCGCTCACTCCTATCCAAAGGATGCGACGAACATGTGTACTGGCAAGGCTTCTGTTCGCCCTATGGGTCCGGCCAAATCCAAGACTCAAATAGTGCCACTGCGGTTGACACAAAATGCAGCGAATCTGAATACATTTCTGCCTTCCAGCAGTGGGAAGACGGGATAACTCCCTCCTGCGGATATGAAGGTGAGCGAGACGACGGTTTGAACCAGAAAACGACAGAATTCTAACTTCCTCTTTCGCTTCGCTCCGCAGTCTGCGGAACAAACCCCATACTGGAAGGGACGCCTTTGGACTGCGAAGGACACAGGTCCGAGATGCTCTCCGAGTACGACGGAATCGATCCTTGCAACGACATGACGTGCGACTTTTACACGCCAGACGAGGTAGATTCCTTCTGCAACAGGACCCCCTTCGCTCTCACCATGATGATCCTGTCAGTGTTTGTCATGTTGTACGATTATTTGCTGAAGTCACTTGCAGGTAAGAAAAATGCTCCTAACCCTATATCCTTTCTATCTTTTGAAGCCCTGCTAAAGGGCTTATATCTTTCATACTTTTCTGTTGGATGATTAGTTAAATTATATTCAATCGGTATCTTAGTTACGCTCGAGGGGGCGCTGACAAAGCGCCCATCTCAGTAGGGAAGAGACTTTACGACCAGAATGACAACACAGAAGTATTTACTTTTGGGGAGCGTGGAGAAGGGTGGTTGTTACATTAGTTCCTCTCTCACACACACACACACACACACACACACACACACACACACACACACTTTTAGAGTGCGGCTGCGTTCAGAACAAAGGCAAGTACCGAGAGAAGGCAGCTGAGGGCTGCGGGCACTTGTTCATGTGTTTCTTCTTCCTCTTGTCACTGAGTTTCTGGGGTACCGGGCTAGCTCTCATTAATAGCGAAGGGTCTTTGGGCAGTTCGTTTGTGGTTGAGGTGAGAGAGAAGAGTGCAAATCGTAGCTAGCACCCCACTTCTAACAAATCCATCGCCGCTTTGCACCTCCGTCACTCCTCACTCGCAGTGGTTCACTGTAAAAATCCAAGGATGGGTTTACGCACTCTTCTTCGACATTTTCCTTTTCACTATAACGTCGAAAAAGGAAAGGGAGAAATTTGAAACTGTGTACCCGGGCCTCATCTGCCTGCCGGAGAACGACATTGAAGCCAAGGAGGCAGACGAGATCATGAAGTTGGGAGACGCCGCCGAAGACGGAGGGGAAAGGTAAGAACAAGAATATCCACAGCAAGGAGCGTCACATAATGTCATTATTCTAACTCGTCGCGCAGTGGCCCAGCCAAGCTCACCGTCACACCTGCCGCCATTCCCCAGCCCCACGGAAACAAGATCTACCCCACCACGGAACAACCAGTCGTCCGACAATACACCCCACAACCCACCGTAACTCTGGTGAACGTCAACCCTCAGCCGGCAGTGGTCCCCGCAACCGCTATGGTCGGCGTCGACATCGACGGCGACGGCAAGGTTGACATGGTAGTGACCAACCAGCAAGCTCAGCAAATGGCGATGCAGCAGCAGATGGTCCAGCAGCAACAGGCCCAGCAGGCCGCCGCAGCCCAACAAATGGCCATGCAACAGCAAATGTACCAGCAGCAGCAGATGCGGCAGCAGCAGCAGATGCAGCAGCAGCAGCAGATGCAACAGATGCAGCAGATGCAGCAAATGCAACAGATGCAACAAATGCAGCAACCTCAGATGATAATGAACCCCGCCCAAGCCCAGCAAATGATGATGATGCAGCAAATGCAACAACAACAAAACCAGCCTCGATAACAAATGTTATAAATTAATAGGAATAAGAACCTCTCTTCACATTTATATTAAAAAAAAAAGTCACCATCATCTATTAATATATTTCCCAACCAAACTAACTACATCCGCAGGACTCTCTGCATGACACCAATGCCCTGCCCCTCTAATCGTCGCGATCATATGTCGAGGAAACCTAGCGGATATTTGAGGAAGGTATTTTAAACGAACGTATTTTGATAGGGAACCTGTTATGAAATATGTGTCGCCGGGGTAGGGGAGGTAGGTTTTGGGGAAGGTTGACAGGTTCTGGAGATTGTGAGATAACGTTTTTATCGGGACCTTCCATTTTAATGAGGAAGAAGTTTGGGAGAGGTTGGTTAATATGAAAGAACGGAGGCTGGGGTCGGGGATGGTTGATTTGAGGAGGTCGGAGGCGGATTTTTTTGTTGTTAAAGTGGGGAGGGGGAGCGTGGAACAGGTGGTTATTATGGTTTCTATTAGGGACCAGTCGGTGCCGTCGGAGGAGGAGTAGGTTACGGGGGCGATATCTATTATGATGAGACCCTAACTCGCGAAATTTTGGGTTAGAGAGGTGTTAACGAGGGTTTCAAATATACACGCTGGCCTCTTCTGTGATAAACATTTGAGAGTTCACTTAAACGGTCGCTTCTCACCTCCAACCTCTCCTGCTCATCCCCCGTCGCCATAACCATCCCAACCTTCCCCCCCATACTGTGCCCCATAACCACACACTTGTCAATCCCTGCCCAATCCAAAAAGTCAAACACGCGTTCGGACATTTTGTCGTAAGTTATCTGGGAGGTGCTCGTCATGTCAGGGTCCCAGTTTCTGGTTGAACCGTGGTTGGGTAGGTCGAGGGATATGACGAGACGGGAATGCTCCGATGCGAGGATTGGTGCTATGCTTGCGAAGTTCTTTGAGTTGCCCAGTAAACCATGTAACAAAAGTATGGGAGGTTTTGTTGACGTCTCATCACCATAGCTTATATATGTCAAAGGACTAGGGGTTGAAAGTTGAGGTGAGAATGTGGCACCATTTTGGGCATGTGGGGCCCTGTTAGGGTTAGCTAGACTGGATATTAGGGGTAGGTACAGGAGGAGTGTTATTAGCGTAAATATGAGCTTATTAGGAAGGGAAGGGTTGTTATCAGTGCCACTATTAGTGCTTGTAA
This sequence comes from Triparma verrucosa, assembly GCA_030267905.1. Taxonomy (NCBI): domain Eukaryota; class Bolidophyceae; order Parmales; family Triparmaceae; genus Triparma; species Triparma verrucosa. The sequence continues at coordinate 17,182 of BRXX01000151.1, forward strand.
CAGTGAAGAGGTGGCATGTGAATCGGACCATGTCGAGAAAAGTGTTATATTTCTATATACACAACGTCTTTTCAGAAGTTCGATGTTCGAAAAGAACAGAAATGGGTACGTGGTACTCGCACAACAAGTTATATCTAATATAAAGTGAAAAATTTGAAGGGCCAACTTTTAGGAAATCTGCCGCCTCTCCTGGCGCCGCCGTCTCCTTTTGCAATCTGTCAAGTTGTCAATGAAATCTGTCATCCTTCAATGAAGCTTTTTGCGCTAATTACGCTAGTAGCGGCACAGCTAGTGCTATGCAGCGCTTTTATGATTCCTGTGTTAAGGAATAGCAAATCATCGCTTGTCGCGGTGTCGCGTAATGTCCCAAAAATAGACCTGTTGCAGTTCAGCCGAAGTCGGCAGGCATTAGTGGGCGTTCCATCTTGTCTTAAAAACTCTCCAAATCCTCCCCCAGACGACCTCAGAACATCGAATCCGACTGTCAAACCTTCACGCCCGCCTACGAGATTATTTTCCCTCCTCCTACCTCTATTAGATAAGAAGATAAGCCCTTTGAAGGAGCCTTTGACGTTTGATGCCACCTCTTCCCCTGCCTTATCTGATTTAACACAAAGAGTTAAACTAGCGACGCAGAATGAAGCCGTGAATCAACCCTTCGACCCTTTAGGGCTATCTGACATAGTCGAGGAAGAAGTCAAAGAGGTGAAGTTCGTCGATTCAAAGAACTTCTCTAGATTACTTGTTATGATTGCAGGTGAGACGCAGGCAACCCTAATAGCGTACCAATTCACCCCTTCCCTTCCCTTCCCTTCCCTTCAACCCCCCCCCCCCCACAACGACGTCCCCTAACAGTCCCCTCCCCTCCCCCCCAGCCGCCCTCTACGGCACAAATTTTGCCACCGTAAAAATCCTCGACTCGACCCTCCCCATCGCGACCTGCTGCGCCCTCCGTTTCACCCTCGCTGCTGTCGCCGTCTCCCCCTTCCTCTTCACCCCTTCCCCTACCTCCTCAAAATCTTCCCCTTCTCCGATACTTTCAGGTTTAGAAATAGGAGCATGGAACGCCGCTGGTTATCTCTCTCAAGCCGTAGGTCTCTCCACGACCCCCGCATCTAAATCAGCCTTCATATGTTCTCTAGCAGTAATCGTCGTCCCGATATTAGATTTAATATTCGAAGGCAAAAAATTAAATCAGAAGAGTACAATAGGATGCATCCTAGCCGTTCTAGGCGTAATGTTACTCGAAGGTACTGATATATCCTTACAGTCATCTGATCTTGCTACGTTTTTTCAACCTGTTGCGTTCGGTTTCGGGTTCTGGAGGATGGAGAAGGCTATGAAAATACATAAAAATGAAGCTTTGAAGTTGACGGCGGCGCAGCTGGTTGCGATTGCGGGGGTTAGTGTGGGGTATATGGTCGGAGGAGGGGGGGGGGAGGGTTTACCGGATTTTGAGAGTGTTAAAGGTGAGAAAACGAAGTATGTTAAGGACAAACGAGAGGAATGGAGGGAGATCGTAGGGGGGGAGGGAAAACTGTTAGTTGGGGGACGGTACTTGCTATCGCTCGGGCCTCGCTTCACTCGGGCCTCGCTTCACTTGAAAGGAGTAACGCCAACCATATTCTAACGTCCGCCCGCTTCTCCCCCCCCCTCTCCCTCACAGAATGGTTGACGACACCAGCGATTCTAGGTTCCCTACTATGGACGGGAGTAGTCACAACAGCTTTCACCGTGTGGCTGGAAACCCTCGCCCTAAAAAACCTCAGCGCTGCAGAGACGACCCTCCTCTTCAGCACCGAACCGATATGGGGGAGCCTATTCGCTGCGGCTGTCATGGGTGAAGTCTTCGGCGTTAAAGGATACGCAGGTGCGGGGGTAATACTCCTCTCGTGCCTGTACTCAAGTGGAGGTTTAGACGGTATAATATCGAAGGATTCAGAGAAGGAATCTGTGGAATACGTCTCGGGGATGAAACAGACGGATCAGCTGCTTAGAACGAAGCCCAATTCTATCGTGACGACTACGGGAGGGTTGGTCGCTACGACTGTTGTATCTGATCTGCAGGCTAACATTGACCTTGACGGAGCGATTTCGACAGTCGAGACTTTTGAGGCAACTGTCGCGGAGGAAGTCGCGGGGGTTGCGGGGGTGCTGCCTGATCTAGCGGAGACTGCAATCAAGATCACGGCTGAGTCGATTTGATGTGGGAGGGGGGAGGGGGGGATTAGGATTCGTGTACAATATCATGTAAATATATAGCGCTAATGTTTAATAGCAAAGTCCTCCGTTTTTTATTGCCCCCCCCCCCCCCCCCCCCCCCCCCCTCCCCAATACTCCTTCCTCCCCCATCCCCACACTATTCAATCTCGACGTTCAAAATCTTAATATCCGTGACAGGCTTATCAAGATGATCCGTCAGCGAATTCTCAATACTAACAACTACGTCCATACCCCTCGTGACCCTTCCGAAGACCGTGTGCTTCCCGTCCAGCCACGGTGTGGGAACGGTCGTGATGAAAAACTGGCTTCCGTTAGTCCCCGGTCCTGCGTTAGCCATGCTAACGGTGAAGGGCCTATCGTGTCTCAGGTCCCTGCTTATTTCGTCCTCGAACTCTCCGCCCCAGATACTCTCGCCGCCTGTTCCGTCGCCCTTAGGGTCTCCCATCTGGACCATGAAACCTTTGATTACCCTGTGCATTATCGTACCCTCGTAGTAACCGGACTTCCCATGACCTACGAAATTTTCGATCGTCCTAGGGCATTCGTTCCCGAAAAGCTGAGACGAGCGAAGCGAGTAGCAATAGAAGTGTTCGTTCGTGTTGTTAATAACGGCGTATAATTTGACAGCAAGCGACGTATATTTGGAAGTATTGGGCATGTATGTTGATATCCAGTACACACGCCTGGCGGTGGCGGAGCTGCGAGGGAGCTGTGTAGAAGTATCGTCGCTTCAACCCTGAACCTGTTCTCAGCTCGTCGCTTCGCTCCTCGCCGCTCCGTTACGCACAGAAGTGTCGACCATACACGTCAATATCCAGTTCACCCTCCTCTTCAACTCGTCGCTTCGCTCCTCGCAGCTCCAAGACACACTCTCACCTTGATGTGAATGTCCCCCATGGTCGTCCTGAGGATCGCGGAGCTCCCCATGTTAGCGCTGGCGCCTCCCGCAGCCCCAGCGATTATCATGTCCTCTGAGTCGGGGGGTTCGTTGAAGATATCTCTTGAGTCAAGGTCAGCGTTCATATGCCCGAACTTGCTGAACGCGTAGAATCGTTTCTTCCCCAAGGCTGTAGCGACGACTAGGGGGTCGTTATCGACGTCCGCCCCCTCCCTCCTATCGACTGCCTTGTTGCTCTTGGAGTTGTCCCTCGCTAGGAGCATCTGCTTGTCGAGTTTAGCGTCGACTGGGCAGACGATCAAATCCATGAAACGGGTCTGAGAAGCGTCAGCGGGACCGAGGGTCCTGACCAGCCTGTGCGTCAGAGTGTCGATTACCTTTATACCCACTAGGCTGGGGTATATGAGCATCCTTCCGGTCTCATCGAAGCTGCAAAAATGGGGGGAGTGAGGAGCGAAGTGACGAGTTAGAATAAAGGAAACGAACGAATCGACGAGTTGAAGAGGAGGGTGAACTAGATATTGAAGTGTGCGGTCGATACGTTCCGTGCTTAACGTCGCTTGCTGTCAAATTATACGCCGTTATTAACAACACGAACGAACACTTCTATCGCGACTCGCTTCGCTCGTCTCAGATATTCTTTTACAGCGGTTCTCTCACCTCATGCCCCTCCCCGCTCCAGCCTCCCCTACCTCCCTCTCCCTCGCCATCCTTTGGCCGAATTCAATCCTGTCGAAGTCGAACTTCCCCCCGTCCATCTCTTTCTCGAATCCCTTGACCGTGTCGTCGTACTTCGCCACGCACTTTCCAGTCCTGAATTCGAAGAGCCTGATCCTCCTGTCCTCCCCGTAGACAGCGAACTTGCCGCTTTTACCGCAGCAACCTCCCAGGATGCCTTTCTTCTTCTTCAGCATGCTGTACAAATCCGTCTGCGTGTCGAAGGTGTTCCGAAAAGGCGTGGTATCGTCAGACTTAAAAAATACACACTTCACCATACTGTCGTTCGCTTTAAATGCAATCCTCACCTCCTTAATAGGATCCTCAAACCCAACCTCCCCATCCTCTAACTCACTCCCACCGACACTCCCAGGATCCTCCCCATCCCCTACCCCATTCCAGTACGCTATGAAACCGTCCCCGTCCGTACTCACAACCGTCTTACCACAAAACATAATCGAAGTCACAGGAGAAGGGTGCAAAGATATAATCTTAACAGGTTCAGGCGATAACGTCAGAGTATCGTAGACGTTTATTTTCCCGGAGGTCGAGAGGGATACGCAGAGGGAAGTCTGAGAGTTTAAGAGGAAGGATGAGCAGGTGCCGAAATTTTTTAGAGGGGTTTTTATCATTCCTGAGACGTCGAATTGGGACATGTCGTAGAGTTTTATTACGCCGTCTCCGCCTATTGTTGCGGCGGTTGAACCGCCTGTTGTGCCTTTAGAGATGCAGGATGTTGATATACCTTCGGTATGTGATTTGTATGATTTGACGAATTCAAAGGAATCGACGTCGCCTGTTCTCTTCCAGAACTTTACTATGCCGTCGGAGGAAGTGGTTAGGAGCATGCCGGAGGAGGAGGAAAGGTGGAGGGAGTGGAGGGGGGTACGGTGCATGTAGGAGCGGGTGTAGGTGGGAGTAGGAGGGGGAAGGAGGGAGAGGGGGAGGGTGGGAGGAGGAAAGACTGTTGATGATTTACGTTTTGACATGTTGGCGACAAAGTGTTGCAGTGTGCAGGACAGGTAACAGGGACACAAGTGAGTGGGAAGGAGGAGAAGACGTTCAGGAGGACGACGGGGAGGGAAGGAGTGATTAAAAGCTAAATGCGAGGTTTATAACTAACAATTATATATCAAGATATCTATCGCAGTGTTACAGAGCGGCGACGGTAACTTTATTCGCGTTACAGTGCGTTTTTGAGCAATAGTGACCAATAATGGAGAGTTGGTAAACAATGGATTCTCCTGGTAAGCTGTAAGGCCTTTTTCACTGGTGAGTCCTCAATATGCCTCGAGACGCTCTGTCCTGTTATTCAACTGACCGCTACTATGTATCGTTACTATAAATAAAAAAATGATTCGCTGTTCATGACGTTATGATGATAAAGTAGCAAACTTTCCTTTTCACAGAAAACTTTGTTGGTGGCTGCATCAATATCAAGCCAGGCCCAGCCTCCTCGCCGCGAACCGGACCCCGTAAAGCGACTGAGCACCGCGCCGATCAAAGAGGAGATGGTCATTAAAACGCGGCCGGTCAGCACCAAGGAGCGCACCAAGGAGCGCCCAGCGATCAGAGACTGTTTCACGGGGCCCGCAAGCCTGCTTGCCATGCACCGCCTGCGGCTGCTCGCGACCGCTCGCGGCGGCGTGCTGCTCTAGCCTGCGCCAAGACGCCGGTTTGCTGCTTCTACGTATATACCCTATAAACCTCAACCCTTTTCTAACCACTCACGACAGCAGAAGTTACCCTACTTAACCCTAATAGCTTAATAAAGGCCTAAATAGCTAGTCACACTCTAGTCTAGTCTACTCTCAGTCATGCCTGCAGCAAAGCCAATCCTGATCCCGATCAGGTAAGAATAGAATGCGACATGCTAATAATGCAATGCAACATACATACGACATGCTGTTTTAAGGCGCTACGAAGACTTTTAGAGCGAGCACGTGTTGCTCCGCCCCTCGTGCAAATCCTAACTCTAATCATCACGCAAATCACATCACCACGCAAATGTCAAATAACTAGAATCCTCGCCCCCAAGTCCCCCCTCCTCCTCCCCTCCGACTCCTCGCCCCCCTTCACAACCGTAACCCTGACCTTCCCCCTCTACGAGCAAAAGTCCACCTACTCCGACCTCGCCAAGTACATAATAAAGCAGGTCTTCTCAGGCGACCCTACTTCTAAATGCTGCCCCTTCTCCGGCTCCCTCACCTCCCCTGCCCTGAACTACACCCTCTCTGACTGCCTAAATTCCCTCTCCTCCTCCAGCCCCCAGCACTACGTTTCCCTTATCCTCAACGACACCCTCGTGATGCCTTGGGACCTCGTGTATCCTTTCTCAAAGTTCGACGTGGTGGTTGATTCTAACGGGGTGGAGGATTGCAGGTGGGCGATGAGCGTTAAGAGGAGGGCTGAGGTTAAGAGGAAGGTTGGGGAGGAGGTTAGGGAGACGCAGGAGAAGGTCGGTGGGACGCCGAAGGTCGATAAGACGAAGGAGAAATTGAAGGAGAAACCGAAGGAGAAACCCAACAAGGACAAAAAGAAGACCCCGGACAAACAGAAATCTCCACCCAATCAATCCCCAAAATCCCCTTCCACCGCCGCCCCAAAATCTCCGGTCACGAACCCGAACCTCTCCCGCTCTGACGAAATCAAACTGATTCTTCGAAACGCCCAAATCCCCAAAAACAAACTCCCGACCTCCCCCGTCGCGCAAGAGCAAAAGGCCGAGGAGATCCTCAAGAAGATCCTCACCGACTCGAAGGTCAAGCAAAAGAGGAAGAACAACGTCAAACTCCAGTACAAGCGTCTCTTCCCTAAAAGTTCTTCTCCCCCCCCTCCCAAGGCTTCGCAGCCGCCGGCGAAGAAGGCCGAAGCGACGAAGGCGAAGAGGAAGCTTCAGGAGTCAGAGGGTTCTTCTGAGTCGGAATCTTTAGAGGAGGAGGCGAAGAAGGAGAGGGAGACGAAGAAGACCAAGCCAGTGACTGCATCGAAGCCGACGACTGCATCGAAGCCGGAGGCTCCAAAGGCAGCCCCAGCGTCCTCTTCCTCTTCCTCCTCCTCTTCTTCTTCCTCCTCCACCTCCTCCTCTTCTTCCTCCTCCTCCGAAGAAAAGCCCAAAGCCAAAGCCAAACCTAAAGCCAAACCTCTTCCGGCCAAAAAATCTACCCCCAAACCTAAGCCAGCCCCGAGCATCCACACCCCTCTCTTCTCCCTCACTCCGCCCCCTGCTGCCACGAAGCTCCCTAGCACTTGGTCCACCAAACAAAAAGAGAAGGAGACGGAGAAGGAGAAGGAGAAACCCAAACTCGTCGACCCCGAGGACGACTCCAGCACCGACAACAGCAGCGCCTCCTCCTCCTCCTCATCTTCCTCCAGCGTCTCCCGCGGCAAGAAGCTCGAGAAAACCTTCGACAAACAGAAGACTCCCACCCAACCTTCCGTCCCCAAAATGATCTCCGTGCCCGCGCTCGATCCTAGCGGGAAGGCCGTGATTCCCCTTCAAACCGTCCCCGCTAACTACATCCGCACTTCCGACATGATCGAGTACAAAATCCTGACGCTGGAGAACGGCCAGCCAGCCGAGAGCTGGAAGAGAGTTCGCGTCAAGAGCGTCGACAAGAAGGGGATCGTGAGGCTCGAGGGCGGAGGGGAACTGCCGACGAGGTGCGACACCGTTAGGCTTATCGACAGTGTGAGGAAGGTTCAGGAGGCGGTCAGCAAGAAGGTCGGCGGGTCGGGAGTCGCCTCATCACCTCCTTCTCCTCTTAAAGCTCCTTCGAAGCCTGAATCTAAGAACGGATGGGTCGAAGCTACGGAGGACCAGCGCACGGTAGCCGGAAAGGGCACCTTCCCGCCCTCATGGTCAATCCGGAAGTCCACCTCAAACCACTACAAAATAACAGCGCCCGACGGCCAATCCTTCACCTCCAAAACCAAGGCCATGCAGCACTTCGAGAAGCAGTACCCCTCCGAATACGCCAAGGCGACCTCGGACGCCGGGAAGAGAAAACCCGAAACCCAGCTCGGAGGTAAATTGAAGCGCAAAGGCGTCGTAGGTATAATCACGAAAATGTCCCGCGCCTCCAAGAAGTTCGAAAAGCCTGCATAGACCCAAGAACTAGCGGATGACGCCCCAAGAAATAAAATAAATAAAAGAAAAAAAGGTACGTTCCTCCTCGCTCTCCTCTTGAAAAAAAAAAAAACTACGCTCGCTGAACCAAGAACGTATAACCTTAAAACCCACGGTTACGTTTGATACCAGCGTCAGCAAAATAAATATAAAAAGAGTAAATCATCTTCCACCCTAAAACATTCCCACGCGTTCGATACCACATTCGTTCCATAAAACCGTCCCACGACGATTACGTCCCCTTGCACGATTCAATATTCATATATACACCAAGAAAACGTAACAAAAAGTTCTAGCCATTCAACGAGAATCTACTTCACGGTTGTTCTTTCTCTTATTGAATATTTAGCTTCGTATGGGAAGCATGATCTAAAGCCTTTAAATACAAAAATAAACCAAGAGTTACCGTATATATTTGAAATCAGGACACCGTTCGTGGGCGCTTTTATGAGAATGTCGTAGAGTGAGGGAACTGTTTTGGGAATAGGGACGACTGACCTTTTTTTAGAGATGGTTACACACGTGATTTGATCCTTTAATGCCTTTGGATCGTTTATTTTATTTTATCGCGACAGAAACCGTCTAACATTAATCCGGAAACTCTTTTTCTTTCTTTCAGGTTTATGACGTTCTTTGAGGGGGGAGAAAAGGCAGAGGTGGGGAAATGTTTAGAAGAGAACGGAGAAGTTAATATTCAATATAATTTAAAGTAACAAAACACAGATCACAAATTATTTCTTTTCTATTTATATGAGAGTGGCGACGAAGGCGTTATCCATGGCCTCGCCCGATGAGAAGCCCCGCTCCTTTCGACGCTACCTTCGCGGCGTATGTTCAACTGTTCGTGGAGCAAAATTAATACTGACGCCGAGGTTTGGCTTTGGGTGCGAAACGAAAAGTGAGTTCAGCGAGAGAGGAGAGCACAGAGAGCCAAAAAAATCTCTCTCTGAAAACACACAAAATAAAGGTTTTCTCGAAGCAATTATCGAAGGGCCTCTCTGCGGGCCATACTATTTCTTAATAGTCATTTACACAAGAGCTTAGTTTTTTAACTATAATCCATCCGTTTGGAACACAAGTTAGCCTCCTATTTGATAAACTGCCCCGAACTGCCGGCACCTTCTCATAAATCATGGGATTTTTGAGCACAGCGTTGTCGGGCTTAGTTTTCATAATGTTATTCCCGCTCTTGGCTGCGTTCTCGCCCGTGAGTAGGGGCGAGCTCAAGGCTGCGGTGAACAAGTGGGTAGTTAATAGGACAGAGGCGCTGATAACTTATGGGGGGCCGATAGGGCAGTGGGACGTTTCGGCAGTGGACGATATGAGTAAGATGTTTTGCGGGGATGATCCTAATTGTGGTTGTGGAAATCTTTGCAAGCACTTCCAAGCTTTCGATGACGATCTCTCTGGTTGGGATATTTCGAAGGTGACTTCCATGTACCGCATGTTTATGTCTGCTGAGGCGTTTAATCAGGATCTATCACGCTGGAACACCTCTTCGGTCACTACCATGTACGCCATGTTCAGTAACGCCTATTCTTTCAACCAAGACCTATCGAACTTCGACACCTCCTCCGTCACGACGATGCGGAGCATGTTCAACCGTGCCAGTGTCTACAACCAGGATCTATCGAACTTCGACACATCCTCTGTCACTACGATGAAGTACATGTTCCGGGGCGCCAGTTCCTTCAATCAGGATCTTTTGAACTTCGACACCTCCTCGGTCACTTATATGGGCACCATGTTCGAAGGTGCCAGTAATTTCAACGGGGATCTATCTAGCTTCGACACGTCCTCGGTCACTAAATATGGGGAGCATGTTCCGGAGCGCCACTTCGTTCAACCAGGATCTGTCCAACTTCGACACGTCCTCGGTCACTAATATGGAGAGCATGTTCAATTTCGCCAGTTTGTTCAACCAGGACATATCAAGCTTTGAAATATCCGCCGGAACTGATACAGGATTATTGTTCCGCGGTGCCTGCATGATGGAACCAAAGAACTTGCCACAAGGTCTAACATCAAAATCCACTGGCTTAATATCGTGCTCCTTCTGCGCAAATTGCCCGCCCGAGGGCGGCGAGTGCCTCAACGGCTTCAAGAGAGAGGACTCCGTCAACTGCGACGTCTGCCCCGACGGCGCAACCAACATCAACAATTCTTGCGTGACTTGTCCCTCCAACCCCCTTCTCTCCTCCCTTCTCTCCTTCCTTGCCGTCGTCTTTCTGGCCCTCGTGGCGGCCTTTCTCTACACGCTCCGTAATAATAGATATGTGCAGGCCATCATACCGCAGGCTAACGTGACCAACCTGATAAGGACCAAGCAAATCACAGCCGCCATACAGGTTTTATCAGTCTTCGCCATCCTTTCGAGCAGCCTCCGTGTCCATGGCGGCTGCCCTACTCAGTCTCCGAGACACCCTCGCCACAAGCACAGTTACCGGTGGCAGCTTTGCGCGCTGGTTCACAACCAACACCTGGTTGATGGACATTCTATGCGCGCTCCTACTGGTCTTCGTGGTTCGTTCGAACATCCGTCTCTTCAGCGGACTCGTTAACGATTTCATGAGAGCTACGTCCAGAATTCTGAACAGCGTCAGATCGTCGTCTATGAGGGACTCCGAGTCCTCAATAGCAACAGCACCGGAGGAGGATGAGGCAAGAAGCAGAAGTCATACTGGAGCAAACGAAGTATATCACGACCCTATTAACAAAATGCTGGACGAAGAATCATACCGTGAGGTCATCAGACTTCAGCGAGACCTGCGAATTGACCTGATGCTAGCAACAGAGCAAAATCGCTGGGTCGACAATGAAAAACGTTCGACTGCTTGCCGTAAATGTTCAGAAGGCCTGGCTTTCTTTATACTCGCCTTCTCTGTTATTGCTGCCATGCTGATCGTTGTTGACGATCGGAATTACTCTACCTCCGAACGGAAAACCATTGCTTGGATGACGACTCTCCTCCCCACATTCCTTTACTTCGTCATGGAATTCCTCGTCTGGAGGACAAAGCAAAGCTGGACCATCGCCACGGTCTCGTCCTCTTCGGACGAGAAAGAAGTCGAATTCCCCACATACGAGGAAAATCCGCCCGCGGAAGTAGTTTCCTCGCCTGTCCACAACGCTCCCGACGACAACGACGACAACGAATACAACGACGATGGCGACGGCAACGACACGCCAGGAATAGAACTCCCTGAAACCCCGCGCCAAGCCCCGGCACCGCAACGAAACCCATCAATGATAAGAACCCCATCATCCCGCCCACCAATCCCCGTCCGCACCCTCGCCGCAAAACTCGAAGAGGCCACCCTTTAAGAAGAAAAAAATCGATTTTTCACAATAAAATACAACAACGATTTCAGCACATATTATTAGAATCACCCTCTTCATCTAGACACCCGCTGAGCCCCCGATAAGCCTCGCTGACGAGTTCGAAAACCGTTGTGGCCTTGCTGCGCAAGTGCGGGTGCTGCACCCATCGGTCGGGGTGCCACTCCAAGCTCTTCTTGAAGTACGCCTTCTTCACGCTCGCCCTCGACGAGCCCATGGGCACTCCCAACCTGTCCCAGAAGTTCATTTCCTTCGTGATCAGGCCCGCTCCCGTCGCCATCATTTCTATCTTGACGTGGCTGCGGATTTTCAGGTCGCCAAGGCCGTCCATGTTGACGAAGAAACCGGCTTCCGACAGGATGTCCAGGCACGGCAGGTACTGGAGGGATGTGGGGAAGGGGATGGTGGACATCGATTCGAGCTTGTTCGTTTGGCCTGCGAACGCTTCATCGCCAGCGTAGCAGTGGAAGTTGTCGAAAAGGCCGTGGCAAACGCCCTCTAACCGGGCCTCGTTCGGGTCTTGCCCTATCCGAAGGTTCAGCGTTGCGGCAGGCTCTCCGCCCGTCATTCCCCCCCCACCCTCGCCTCCGTCAATGTAAAATTTCAGGGTAAAGTTGCCCTCGATGTCGACGTTTAACTGAGCGAAGAGGAGCGGAATTTCGAAGAGTTAGAACAAAATAGAACAACATAATTCACACCCTCATCGCTTTGCTCCTTTTCACCTTCCTGAATTCTACCTCTCCCTCTTTCGTGACGTTGACCTTTCCCCCGCTCAGGGTCGCCCCGTTGCTCCCCTTCACGTCTATCTTCGCCGAAACCCAGGTGGCGTTGTCCCACAGTCTAACCTGCCCGAACTGATCCTTGACCCTTCCCTTGATGAATATCTCAGTGCCTGGCGCGAGCATTTCTCCAATGTAGTCAACCTCGACGAGTTCGAGGCTGCGAAGAGCGTGAAGATTGTGTTAGCGAGTGATACTGCAGCCGACTCGTTGTTTCGCTCCTCGCAGTGCCTCACCTCTTACTAACGCTCTCGACATTCCTGCAGAAGTTTATGTAATCGACCGTCTGTTGCCCGGACGACATGCTGTTGACGCAGTGTGCAACAGTCAAGTCTGTCGCCCCCTTGCAAATATTCACCGCGTCTTCAATCCTGACGTTCTGCGGGGAGGGAAGCGACGAGTTAGAGTTAGGCCACTACTTACAAATCAACACGCTTCAAACGGTGGTCGCTTCTCACCTCCAGGACCTCGAGACAGCTCACGGGCATGGCGCCGGTGGCCTGACTGCAGAGAACGGCCTTCTGGGTATTGCTAAAGCCGTTGGGGACGCTTTTCGCACACATGCTGGAACCGGTGCTCACCGCACCCTCGCAAAGCTTCAGCACGTCGTTGCCCGTGAACCCGTACGGCGCCGACATGGCGCAGTCGACGGGGGCACTGACAAATTCCTGCCCCAGAGTAACCACCCCCCCGGCGCACAGCTTTGCCACCACGATGTCGTCGAGGCCTCCTTCCAAACCAGCCCTGCTGCACTCGGCCCTGCTCTTCCCCTCCTGCTCGTCCTCTACATTCTTGCAAAGCTGCTCGAGCCCTTCCCCCTTGAACCCCTTCCCCGCCTCCTTAAAACACGCCACGACCCCCGAGTTATCAACCTGATTACAAACCTTAACTATTGTATCCTCTTTCACGATTTTATCGTCCGGGTTCCCCGCCAGAACCTTATAACTGCAAGGAGGAGCGTTAGAATCCCACATAATTTCAGTCATAGTTGTAGTGGCGTGGGGCCTCACCTCCTCTCAATCGCCTGACTACATTCATGCACCAAATCCGTCTCCGCCCTATTACAAAGTAGTATTTTCCCCTCCTTGCTCATTCCTGCCGCCGCGTTCTTGTAACACACGACGGGAAAATTATTCCCGGCGCCCCGGCACAGTTCCCCCCTCTCGGTGTCCTCCTTGAGCTCCGCGACGCTTTTAGAATGCTTATAACATTCAACAGGTTCAGAACCTTCACTACCTTTACACAATGTCTCCACCAATTCACCTTCAATCCCCACGGCCCTATTAACGCACGCCGCCGTCCCCTCCCCCCCTCCCCCCTTGCATATATTCACGATCCTTCCGTCTCCCAAAGTCCTCTTCACCTTGCCTTGAATTTTTTCATAGCATTTTCCCGTGTTCTCGTTACCTCCCACACAGAGTTCTAGCCTCTTATCGCCCAGAGCTGGGGGGAGAACTTTGTAGCACTCGACAGGGGAAGGCGACGATGAACCTTTGCATAATGAGCTTATTTCTGAAGGTGGTAGGGACGTTTTTATTGACTTGTGGTTGCCGCAGGATATTACGCCGGGGAGGGAGGAAACGCAGAGGTCGAGGGTGGAGGCTTCGGAGAAGATTTTCGAGAAGTGGTTGGCGCAGGTTATTGAGGAGGGGGTGGGGGAGGCGCAGAAGTGGGATTTGTAGGTTTTGGAGTAGGATTTGGGAGGCGTTAACGATTTCACGCATAGGTGGTGGGGGTTGTCAGGAGAGGAGTTAACGCAGATTTGGGATTTTGCGGTCGAGGTCAAATCCTGACAAAGGAATGATGGATGGGAGTTAGGAGTTTGCAATGTGACGTGATGTGATGTTGACTGTTGATGCTTACCTTGTCCTTGTATATTTTCTTAAGACATTCATACGCGCTCGGCTCCGGCCCCTTCCCACTCGGCAACAAGCAGAATATAAGTACGTCCTCCGGCTCGAAAAGGCCCGGGTAACGTTTTGTGACGGTTTTGGCGCACTCAGAGGGGCTCAGGTCTACGGAGGCCGAGCAGAGGGTCGGAGAGAGGGAGGAGAGGGACTTGGGAAGGGTTTTAGAACATTTCTCGTAAATTTTCGTGGGCTTGGAATGGCTCGACTTGGATTTCGAGGCGGCGCCGGTGGAGGGCGGGAGGGAGGAGGTGAGGAGGAGGAGCGTGAAGAGGTAGGGGAGGAAGAGCATTTGAGTTTTGAGGGATTCAAGAGATTATCTTAATGAGGAAATGATCTTTTGGTGGCGGATGGTGGCGGAGGCGGTGTACTATGTTGAGGGGTAAATGTAAATTATATTAATTTATTATGAAATTTCGTTTGGAGTGAGTATTATTGGATTCCTTTGAAAATACCTGTGGGAAAGCAAAAGGCTTGGAAGCCTTGGACTCTGGAACTTTGCTGTGTTCGTATTCACAGGTTTCAAACGTTGTCTTGGCGACACTATTGTCCCTCACTAATCTTCAACAAGACAGTTGATTGAAACCTGTCCGTCTCCTATCTGTTTAAAGCTTTCTGCATTCACCGACAGTTGGTGTGAACAGAAGCATCTCCTCAGGGTCCACCCTCCCTCTCCCTTCCGGCGATGTCACAGTTCGAATCGTTCTCCGTGAACAGCCATGATTCTTCAATAACAGTCCAAAACGTAAAGGTGAGTTGAAACGTGTTGGCAAATAGGTTCTACTAACTATTATATTAACCCTCCCCCAGGGTCTCTCCTCCCACTTAACCCGCCAACGCGCCTCCACCCAAACCAAACTTTCCCGTCGGCACACCTCCCACGGTCCCCTCTCCTCCTACTCCTCCATAACCCACCCTAAATCCTCCACCCCTTCCTCCTTAACCTGCCATGTAATCCGCTCAGAAGACCACACTCAACTACAAAAAGGATGGAACTATGATATAGGATTAGAAGGTGTCGTTAGAGGTAAAGGTTACAAGAAACCGGCGTTCGGGACGCCAGTTAACATCGAGGTTATACGCGAAAAAATGAAGAAGAAGAAGAAGGGGAAGAGTAGTGGGAGAAAGAAGGAGAATAGACATTTGATGGACAGTTTGAAGTCGGATGTTTTGAGGTTGAACAGTTTCAAGGTTGAGGATTGTAATGAGCATTTGAGTGTTTCTTTATTGGAGGAGGAGGAAGAGGAGGAGAAGGAGGATGTTAATGGTGGAGCGAGAGTGTAGTATTTAGGTGTTTATGTATTATTATTTAAGAATAAATTAATTTAGTTCACGTTTTTTCTTTTCAACGCTGAACAATCATTTCAATTCGGGGAATCACTGTATAGAGCGGAGGTAGTCGACTACCGCGTTGTTGTCCCAAATAATAATATTGGAGGGGACTAGCTTGGAGCAGTTTTCGAAGACACTGCCATTATAATCATCAAACTTTTGAAGCGAGTCCGGGACCTTCATCTCTCTTAAACTTGTGCAATTTTGGAAGGCATAGTCACCTAAGTATTTAGCGTTCGTGTGAAGGAGATCGACCTGCTCTAGGCTGGAGCAATTACCGAAGGATACATCGCCAATCGATGTTAACGACTTTGGGAACTTGATATTTTTCAAACTACAGCAGCCAAAGAAGGAAACTCTACCGATACTTGTAATGCCTTCGGGGATGTCTACAACGACAAGATTGGAGGCAAACGCGAAGGCATAGTTTCCGACCTTCGTAATATTCAGAAGGAAGACGACCTTTGTCACTTGCTTCATCCTTTCAGAATCAGCTTCCTCCCAACTTAGATCATTCCCTCCACGAACAATAATCTCGCCGAAAGGCTCATCTTCCAACTTAATAAGCTTCTTCTCAACGACCTTGTGCCATTTTATATCAAGCCAACGCATCGTAACTAAAGTATCAGCCATCACGAAACCAGCGAACAGTCGCCTGAAGTCGTCTGTATGCATGAAATCATCACCTCCTAAGGCAGGGTTACGTCGGCGGCAGAATCCAAATCCAAATGCTTCCTCCTCGTCATCTCCAATGCTTCCGCCCTCTAAATTATTCGGAACCCTAACCCCAAACCCCAATGGCATGGCAAACTCATTGAAGAAAGTCGGTGAAACGTCGTTAATGTTTTGGTGTGCTGGGGAAAATGAATGTCGAACTGCTAAAGCCTACTTCCAGTGTAGCAGATGTAGACGGAATTTTCCTAACCCGACTCGTTCGGGGGTGGGTTGGGGCCGGAAAACGGAGTAAATTAAAAATCAAAGTCTTTGAAAGAAAAATACCCAACAATTTGTTGCACTGTGTTTTTCCTTTTTTAAACTCTCACCCCTTCTTTCCCCCCTCCTTCTTTAAAATTACTTCTTCATATACCTCCCACTTTAAAAATCCTGATCAAAATCCCACACCACCTTATTCTCCTCCCCTTCCCCCAACCCTTCCTCAATAACCTTAAACTCCTCCCCCCCCACCTCCCTCATCCCTCCCTTCCCCCCCTCGAACTCCCCTAACATAATAATAGTATCACCTCTAACAACTTCCAACCCTCTCTTCTCCTCCGTATAAACATTCTTACTAACGATAAACCTCCTCCTAACACAATCAGATACTACCACGTTACTGAACTGATCATATGAACGGAGGATGCCTATTAGGTGGGAGGAATCGCGGAGGATTATTAGGATTGATTTGTCGAGGGAGGTGAGGAGGGAGGAGGCACCGGGGAGGAAACCGGGGATGAAACCGAAAGGGACGTTCATTGGGGGGGTGGGGGGGGAGGGGGGGAAGGGGGTTTTGGATTTTATTTTTTTAGGGAATGGTTTCTGAGTGGGGAGGAGAAGGGTTGTTACATTCGTTAGATAAATCGTTTAAATATAACGTTATATCGGGTGAACAATAATCTCGCTGAAAGGCTCATCTTCCTCTAACTCAGTCAGGACCTTCTTAACGACAGCGTGACATTTTCTATCGAGCCAACGCATCGTTACTAAAGTACTTATCGTGACGAGAACAACGAACAGTCGCCTGAGCCGTCTATAGCCATGAAATCATAACCTCCTTTTGTATGCGGGATCGTCTTCACGCAATTCGTGCATTGTTGTTTATTTTGTTCGCTGTACAAGAACGGCTTGGGTATTTTTATTCACACAGAGGGACGTTGAGGAGAGAGGAAGGCAGCGAGGTTTTTAAAGAACGTGAACGTACCGCAATGTGGTTTTTTTGTTAAATGGCTGGTAAATAATAAGATTGTTTTTGACGACGTTGTAGTGAATTGTTCCGGTCTTACCTTGTTGTTTTACCAATTGAATATATCTTAATAGTGTGACGCTAATAATAATATTATATATTGCGTTGTAGGTTGTAAATTAGGGTATTATAAATCTGATATTACGATACGTGGGCGTTCTCTTCTATAACTATATCCATAGACACTATACACACACTACTGTTACGCACTACAATAATACCAGCAACACTCTATCACCTCTATCGTTGTAATAATGTCACGTTGGGCTGATGAATCATCATCATCAGAAGATGAAGGAACGAGCATACCGCTACCCTCCTACACTCAGCCACGGCCTGTAGTATCAGAACCTAACAGGGTTCCTGAACCAAAGGCTGTTAGGCAGGCTAACCCTAACCCTAGCAGGCAGGCTAGCAGGCCGGCTGGTAGGGCGAACGAACCGCAGGGTCACCGCCAGCCCAATAGGGACCCCAATAGGGACCCCAATAGGGACCCCAATAGGGACCCCAATAGGGACCCCAATAGGGACCCCAATAGGGACAGGTCCTCCAACTCTTCCTCCAACTCTTCCAACAACTCTTCCACCAACTCTAGGCAAGAACCTTCCAACCGTCGTCAGCCGCAGCCTCGCGCGGCGCCCCCCGCGAGGGGAGGAGGGGACTGGAAGGCAGAGGCTAAGAAGGCTTTGAATGATAGGTTGGCTGGAGCAGAGGCTGCTCCGAAGGGGAAGAGGTGAGAAGAAGAAAATGAAACATAGGAGAGACGACGACAACAACAACGGATGTAGCAGAGCAGTATCTGACACTACAAACGATGGAGAGCAGCTGGATGCAGCTTAGGGCGGAGAAACAGCAGCAGCAACAACAGCAACAGCCCCGTTCACAGCAGCCTCAACCCCAACAACAAACTCAGGCCCCTGTCGTAACCTCGCCGCCCCCCACCCCTTCGACCGGCCTCGCCGCCCTCTCCCTCACCCGCAAGCCTTCCACCGGCGAGCGTCCCAAGCTGAAACTGTCCGCCCGAACCAAGCCCCCACCCGAAATAAAGGTCGTGCCCATCCCAGAACCCGCACCCCCACGAACTCGTTCAACCTCAGGTTCATCAGCACCACCCTCCAACCAACCTCAGCAACAGATCCAGCACCAAAATAATAACCAACAACAGCCTCCTCCTCCTCCAACAAAAATCCTCTCCCCTCCTACTGCTTCCTCCGCTCCCACGGAGAAGAAGAAGAAATCAAAGAAATCAAAAAAATCAAAAGGAACCAAAAAGGAAAGGACACTCTCAGACGCTTCAACCTCATCCTCAGCCCCGATCAAAGGTCCCAAGAAGGACATACCCGTTGAGAGCACAAGCTTGAAACTCGAGAGGGGCATTAGCGAAAAGACACCCGACTCTATAAAAAACTCAACCGGAAAAGGCTCCGTCTCCAACCCCTCCAAAACCGAACCCCGCGCCGACACCACCGGTCGAGGTGACGTTCGAGTAGAATCAAGCGGACGTGGCGGTCGTGGCGGCCGTGGTAAATCGTCAAAGTCAGGTCGGAGGAGAGGTAAATCAGGGGATTCGGGTAATAAATCCGAGGTTAAGACTGCGTCGCCTATTACGGTTAATCTGGGGAAAGATGGCAGTGTCACTTTGAAGAAGGAATAACATGCCGAGCAGGGTTTGACGAGGAGGTGGGGCTAGGGATGGTGCCCCTTTCACCCTGTTATCTTAGGTGTCGGGGGGTTCCGGAGAGGCTCTGGCCGCGTAATGGCCCGACCCCGCGTCGGTCGTGTCTTATGCGGAAGCGAGACCATGGTAACTAAACAGATGAACAGCTGGGGATTAAGAATACCCTATACTCTTAAAAAGAACTAGAGTGGGAGAGGGGAGAGAGGGGGGCAGAGAAGAAGAAACAAAAAGAAAGGAAGATGGGTGAACTAAGTCCATTTGTGTAGCAAAAAAAATGGAAACGCTTTCTCTTTATTGCTTCCTTTTTTTCTCTTTTCCCCTTCTCCATTTGTTTTCTTTCTCTCTCTCTCTCTTTCTCTCTCTTTTCACTCTCTCCCTCTTTCCTCCCCTTTTTGTTCCTACTAAATGCCGTGATATAAAAAATAGCCTACCCTCTTCATAACCGTTTTCCTTCACTCTTCCTCCAAAAGTCCGTCCCTAACCGCGTTAGTTTTAACCCTCTCTAGTAGCTCGTCGGCGTTAGGAACGTCGAGGAGGAAGTCAGGGAGGAGGGAGAAACATCTGTCAAGGCCTTTACGCATTTGAATCTGGGGGAGGGAGGTGTTAGAATGTTAAGGGAAGAAGGGGAGGGGGAAAGAGGGGGAAAACCGCGAGACGTCAATCATGTTTTACTGTCCCTTTTAAAGTTTGTTCTCTCTTCCTTCCTTCCGACTCTCTCTCTCTCACCTTACTAAGCACGCTCTCTACAACCAAAAACTTAAAAAGCGCGCTCATAGCATCCACATCCTCCACCCCTCCCTCAATACTAACCCTCACCCCCCTCTTAACGAGCTCGTGGAGGAACAGGGATGAGCGGAGCTCAACGACGCAACGGAGGGCCTCGTCTAGCTCGCGGGATAGGAGGAATTCTTTTAGGAGCATGTCCATGCTGTGAGATGGGAGGGAGAGATATGGGTGGAAAGGGTAACGTTATGAAGGTGTTGCGTTGTTAGATACCGCTTTTTGACGTAATGTATATATATATATATATTATTGACATTATATTATATATTATGTTCTTATCTCACCTAGCTTTTAAATCCGCAACCGGCCTACCATCCCCAGGTCCCCAGACTGCGCTTATCCTCGAAAACGCGTGATCCCTACTAAGTAACCTAATAGCACCGTTGAGAATATCAGGCGCTAATTGACTAACCATAGGATCAGTTAAAAAACTGGGTGGAATTATCTCGTCGACTACGGCGCGGGCTAAGAAGGAGGTTATGTAGGAGGGGGAGGAGGGGCAGTCGAGGATGTAGGAGTCGAGGTGTTCGAAGAGACGTTCGAAACCGCGGCCGAGAGTATTCGTGGAGAGTGTGGAAGGGTAGGAGAGGGAGAGGAGTTTGGAGACTGGGGAGGGGGGAGGGGGGAGGGGGGAGGGGGAGAGTTAGAGAGAACAAATGAAAAGAACGTTTTGGAGAGTTTTAAGATACGTACCTAGCTCTCTTTCCCTGTCGCCGCGGTCGAAAGATTTTTCGATGGCTTTCTTGACCATGTGAAATCCGAACTCTGCGCATCCAGTCTCCTCGAATATCCTTATCATCTATTTTTGTATGTCACAAGTGTTAGAGACGATCGTTTGTTGTTGCTTTTTTAAAAGAACATCTTACCTCTTCACCATCCCCTGAATCAAAGTACTCCGTCAAACCCGTATCAATCCTGTCCCTTCGTCGTTAGAAAAGAAAAAAGAAAAACCCAACAAACCCACACCCTCAACACCTCAATCTCACCTAATCTTAAACTCCGCCAACGTCAAACTAGGTCCCACAACAGTTTTCCTAAACTCCGGATTATAAGAGTACCTAGGAGGACTCCCCGCCCCTCCCCCCTCACTCGTCAAAACATACCCCGCCAAATTCTCATCCTCAGAATCATAATTAGGATCCCTTTTATCGAGTATAATATTCTTGGAAGTCTCCTCGATTACTTTCGATTTCATGGACCAGGAAGCTTTACCGTGTCCGCCTTGCTTTTTGTGGGAGGATTCGTGGGAGGTTTCTGATTTTTTACGGGTTATGTTACGACGTGAGGAGCCGGAGGTTTTCTCGAACGAATCGGTGCGGGGACGGGAGGGGGAGGAAGGAGGGGAGGAGAGCTTCGAAGATATTTTTAGAGCTTTCGCTTGGGCGAATTGACTGAGGAGAAGGGGGAGAGGGGGAGGGGGAGGGGGAGGGGGAGGG
>BRXX01000152.1:0-31180 GCA_030267905.1 Triparma verrucosa
ACCCTAACCCTAACCCTAACCCTAACCCTAACCCTAACCCTAACCCTAACCCTAACCCTAACCCTAACCGTGATTTTCCTTGTTCCAGCCCGCCCAGCCCACGGTCTTTAAGGCCGAGCTCGCAAGCAACCTTTCCAAAAATTCCTTCTCCTGATCTTGATTTGAGCTTCCGTACACACTCATCTTCCTATCGGCCGCCGTTGTCGTCTGTCTTGACTGCCTGTCCGCCTGTGCGGGAGGCGGCGTCTCCTGGTTCCCCCCCTTCCCCTGCTCATCTCTCTGCTGTTGTGCCTCGACTTTTGTAGAGCTTTTTGTCTGGGCAAGTTGAGCGGTTGCCTCGTCGATAATCAAGCGAAGCTCGTCCGCCGGGTATATTTTCCTTTGCCTTTTAAGCAGCGCCAAAGCTTCATTTGGACTGGCTTTCTCCATTTTTGGGCTCAACAACTTTGCAGTCCAAATTGACCCACAAAAAAAGATACCAAAAATCCCAACCCACCCACTCCGACCCTTGTGATGATCACGCCGGTCCGCCTCCCCATCCTCTTTCTCCTTCTCTTTCTTCCCCTTCACACCCTCGCTACGTCCCTTTCCTTCCTCCCTTCCCCCTCTGACGACTCCTTCATAATCGCCATAGATGACGTCCCATGGCTATATGCTTCTGGCGCCTCCTTCCAGGGCGCTGATCTCAAATTCGAAGAGATGCGGCAGGGAGACGGTGGTTTCGACGCATTCGGTTCTTACATTGATTACGTCTACACCTGGACCAATACTCCTGTCTACACAGTAATAAAGACCTACCGCGAAGACCCTTCGACAATTGTGTTTGAGCAGCACATAAGAGAAGACGTTTCCTCGCCCGGTTTCCCCGACTCTTTCACTCAGTCGGCTTGGCCCATCTTTGGCAAAAACGATCTCAATCACTTTACGTACAAAGAGTTCTGGCCAGTCATGGAGTCAGGTTCTCTAAAATCGTTCCAGCCGTCCCACCAGGGCGGAGTCCCGCTTACAATTTACAACTCGTCCGATTCCACGCTCCCTAACGTCGTCTTCTCACCGTTGACCGACTTTAAGTCCGTTCACATGGCTGCCGATTCGGAAACCTTCTCCCTTGGAATCATTTCGAATGCAACCTTCATCCCACAAAACTTCGAAGCCTCCTTCATCCTCTCCTCCTCTTCCGGAATCAACAGGGGCATGATGGAATGGGGAGAGAAGCTCCTCAGCTACCACGACAAGCCGAGAACCGACATGTTCCTGGACACCACCCACTCGACGATTGGATTTTGGACCGACAATGGAGGCTACTATCATTACTCAACTGGGGAGGACACGAGGTGAGGCACTGCGAGGGGAAAACCCTTGCGCCAATTTCACCCCCACCCAATTTTGACTCGTCGCTTCGCTCCTCACAGCAAAACTTACGAGGAAGTCCTCCCTGAAGTTAAGGCGTACCACGACTCCCTAAACATTCCCTTCGGCCACTGGCAGTTCGATAGCTGGTTCTACCCGAAAGATGGGCCTGTGGACCATGGCGGAGGAGGGGGTGGAGTCACTAACTGGACCGCCGATCCCTCCATTTTCCCCTCGGGCATGGCGAACATCAACGAGGTGAGAAAAAGCGCTCCTACTTTTCCACCACTGTTTCTAGCGTCGTTAACACACCACCTTCCATGCGATTCGCTTCACTCGTCGCCACTCGTCGCAGCTCCTCGACGACATGCCGACTATCATGCACAACCGCCAGTGGTCCGCGTCCAGCGACTACGTCAAGAGCTGGGAATTTGAGTGGTTTATCGACGACGAGACGCAGATTGCGATTCCCAAGGACCCGGCGGCGTTCTTCACTCGCTTCTTCCAAGAGCAGAAGGGCTGGTGAGAAAATGGAATGCGTCAACATCGCCGCTACTTAAATTCTAACTCGTCGCTTCACTTCACTCCAGGGGGCTCACCATGTACGAGCAAGACTGGATCATGAAGCAGTACGACCTCACTGACTCCCTCTTCACGAACCTCACCCTTGCCAACCTTTGGCACAGGGGAATGGGAGAGGGAGCTTCCGCCGCCGGCCTTTCAATCCAGTACTGCATGCCGTACCCGAACGACATCTTGTCCTCCGTCATGAACAAGGCGGTCACGAACATCCGAGCCACTGACGACTACTTCCACGGCGACGATCGCTACGAGTCCAACTGGCCCATAGGCCAGACCGCAATGCTCATCCACGCCCTTGGAGCCCTCCCCTTCAAGGACGGCTTCTACTCCTCCACGAACGTGCAGACGGGCGGGCAGGAGGTCGGTCCTGAGCTCCACCCCGACCGCCACGCAATCATGGCGACCCTCTCTACGGCTATGGTCGGGCCGATGGACGGCATCAACCTCCTTAACGCCTCCAGGGTAATGTCGAAGTGCAACTCTGAAGGGAAAATACTGAAACCCGACAGGCCCGTAACCACCCCCGACTACTGCTACATAAACGGCAAGAAGGGCGAGGACTGCGTCTCGTACTCCACCTCTTCAGGCTCCAACATCTACTTCTTCGACAACAACGGCTCTGCTAATTTCACCCTCGACATGATCGACGTCAACGACGACACCCGCGAATACGCCGTCTACAACTGGTACACGGGCTCAACCTACACGATCAAGGGTGGAGAATCAATCGTCCTAGAGGCGGGGTACGAGGGTCACTCTTACGCTGTTATATCACCTTTCGATGATATTACCGACATCGCTTTTATTGGTGAAACTGATAAAATCGTTACGAACAGTAGGGCGAGGTTCGATCATAAAGAAGGGAAGGTCAGGGGGGGGGAGAACGAGCGCGTTCGGCAGTGCTGGATTGTGAAAGGCAACAGCCTCAGAACCGTGTGCAAGGAAATTACCTTGACGGAGGATGGAGTCGGCCTGATGGCTCCGATGTAAACAATAGCACGCTCGAACACGCAATACCTTTGAATAAAAAAAATATCTAAAACTTCTTAAACTCAACCTCCTCCACCCTCCTCTCTTCCCCCTCCCCCCCGAACCTCGCCACCGCCGCGTCCCCCCTCCCCATAACCCCCACAACCACAACCCTAACCTTCCCAACCCAAACATCAGCCTTCCTCTCCCCGCTCAAAACCACCAACCTAACCACCTCCTGACATTCTGTCGTCTTAAGAACGCTCAATATCCTTTCAGGTATAAGACTCTCACCCTCATGACTCATCTCGATTAAATTAACTACCATGATCGTCGATAGTCCGTCAACGAAATCGTCTATTAATTTTGAGTAAGCGTCGTAGGAGCTTGAGTCGTCTGAATCGGCGATCGAATCGTCGATCGACGAGAGGCTGGTGAGGACGGATGCTACGTTGAGACGTTGGACGAGACCTGTTATTGTTATTGAGGTTGTTAGAGGGAGTTTTAGTTTTGTTATGTTGCGGGAGTTTGGGGTTAAACGGGTGGAGGAAGGTTGGGGAGGGTCGAGGGGGGAGGGGAGGTAGAGGAGGCGACAGACTATGTTCTCGAGCTGGGAGAGAGTGGAGGTTATTGTGCCAGTTGTAGCTGCGAGATGTTCAGGAGAAGGAAGGGTAGGAGGAAGGGGGAGGAAGGGACCGAGGACTATAGTTAGATCAGGGAAACCCTCAGGAGGTGAGAGAGGAGAGAGGAGGAAGGTTTCGGAAAGTCGAGATGAGAGCTCGAGAGTTGGCGATGATAGAAGGAGAATATTGGGATTTGTTGGCGACATTTTATAGAGGATTGGGGTTAACCCTTTTGATTCAGGTGAAATGAGTACTTCGTACGCGACGAGAGGACAGGACAGTGCTCAAAGAAAGAGGTTGAGAGGTGGCCCCTTGGTTACTGCCTTCCGTGTGAGGCACCGTGTGAGGCAGGAAAGTATGGCTCGGAGGAGTACTGATAATGGAAGTGAGCTTTTGAGGAAGGAACGTGCGCTGTACACGGCACGCTCGAAATTATTAAAATAGCCGGATCTCCCTGTTGATATCTCTTTTTGGATGATTTGTTCCCAGCATTATCCCAAAATATATCTCAACCTTGCAGGCTCCCCTACAGCCCTATACTACCCTTCGGATCGTAAAATAATACATTCACCTCCGTGAACTTCTCTCATGATGCACTCCAGAGGTTCTGAAAGTACGGAGTCTGACCTAGGACTTTCAAAGATGACGCTTGGTGCTGCTTACCGTAGCATCGAGGAAATCATCCGTCCTCAAGTCCATAAAAACTTTCCAAAACGGCTCGTGCCTTCGTTGATCAACATGATTGCTTCATACTCGACCTCTACGCCACCGCCACCACCACCCTTTGATCTGGCGCTTATTGATTCTCCTCCTCCTCCTCAAACTCGCTACGCAACCATCTCAAACCGTTCCATAAAAGCACAACAAGAATGCTTCATCATACAGCACATCGCAACCTTCCACCACCCCACGCTGCCTAGTATCTTAAAGTCCACCCGAGGATTGAAGAAATACCTCCAAGAAGTCTTCCAACTCGATTCACCTCATCAACCCCCCTTCGATGCGAACTCGTCTCTCCTCCTAGAACACGTCTACTCTCACACAGTCTCCCTCCCTACTTTACCCGATACGTACTCCTCCTTCGCTCTCGAAGAGGAGATCGGTCTCTCAATGAAACACTCCCTCCAAGGTCCTAACCTGAAGGCATTTACAATCAGCTACCTGAACAAGAACTACACTGTAGCTTGGCCCGTCCAAGACATTGAAGCTGAGAGTCTCATCACGAGGAATCTGCTGGGGGCGTTGGAGGACAAGTTAGAAGGGTACCCGCTGATGCAGGAGGTGAGAGTGTAAGGGGAGGAACAGAGGAGGAACAGGGGCGTGTGTAGTGGACAACGACGTACATGGCCGATACTTTGCCGATACGAACACTGCTACATTATTCTAACTCGTCGCTTCGCTCCTCGGCTCACTGCTCCTCGCTTCGCTCGTCGCAGCTCTACACGCTTCGGATCCTGACACCTTCTCAGCAGAAGTCCCGCTTCGACCTCCTCTCCCCTCACTTTCCTCCTCCTTCGGTCCCTCCCCCCCCTCCCCCTTCCTCCCCCCTCCCCAGCTCCCCCCTTCCCCACTGGCTCCCCTTCCCCACCCCGACCCCCTCCTCCCCCCTAATAATCTTCATCGACTCACCAGCCCTCCTCTCCTACCCCCTCCCCCCCCACATTCTCCTCCGAACCCACTCCCCCCAAACCTCCCACATCCTCCACCTAAGCGACCACACCTTCTCCTCCTCCTCCGAGCACTCCAAAATCGGCAAATGGACCAACCAGCCAAACTTCTCCGGCCTCCTAGTCTCAAAAGATCACCTCCTCACAACCCTCTCCCCCCCCATGCACCCTCCAACCTTCAACCTCCTCCTCACCCTCCCCCTTTTCCTCTCCTCTTATTTCCTTGAGAAGAAGAAACTTTGGATACTCAAACATTTTAGGGGAAGGCAAAGCGTTGATTATCCTATCACGGATAACCTCAGCGCGATCATGGCGCACGGAGGGGAGAGAATAGCTAGCGAATATATAAAACCGAGGTGAGTGGTTGTTGTGTGTGTGTTTGTTTTTTGTTTTGGTTTTTTTTCCTCAAACCCCTCTCCCACCCCCCGTCCCCCCCAGTCTCCTCGACTCTCGGAAGTACGACCTCCGTTTCTACATATTCATAAAGTCCCTCTCCCCTCTCCTCCTTTCCCGCTGCGTCCTCTTCACAGCCCGCGTAGCTAACAAACCCTACAACTCTAACTACAACGATTACCAGAGTCATTTCACTACAATGAGCTACCTAGGTGAAGAAGGTACAACCATGAGGAATATAAGAGGAGAGAGTGTAGGAGACTACGACCATCACCCATCTCACTTGACATTTATTAAAAAATTCAACGAACAGAACCAACCTGTGACCTTCAATGATATCTTGGTTAAAGTGGAGAAGCTGACGACTGAAATGTTCGAGAACGTGAGAAGAATATACAATAATACACCTCACCCTTCTGGTACGTCCCTCCATCCTAATTCAAGTTGGAGCCTGAGAGAGCCTAACCAATGTCCTTCGAGGGGGATGTACGGTTTGGATGTGATCCTTTCAGAGGATTTGGTACCTAAAATACTTGAAGTACAATGGGAACCTGACATGGATTTTCCTATTAATCAGGATAAGAGGTTCTGGGAATACATAGTCAGGTGGATGTGGTGCGATGAGGTTTGTAAGGATGAGAATGGGGAGGTCGTTATTAAAGAGTTTTAAAGGACGGAGGTCATTTGAATTGGATTAATTTTGGTCTTTCTTATTTTTTTACCCGATCCTCAAACACCCCCCTACCCCCACCCCCACCCCACCCCTTTTTCTTAGCCCCTTTGTAGTTTGTTATTTTCTTAACGCATGTAATGTTGTCCAATTATGATTCCGAGATGGTTGAGTCCTCCTCCTCCTCCTCTTCCTTCTCTACCGGCTCGGGTTCCGGCTCGGGTTCCGGCTCGGTTCCGGCTCGGGTTCCGGCTCAGGTTCCGGCTCGGGTTTCGACGGCTCCTCCTTCTTCTCGACTTCCGCCTCATCCATCTCTTCCCCCCCGACTTCACCCTCCTCCTCCTCCTTCTCCTTCTCCTCCACCCCGCCCTCTACGCCTCCCTCCTCTTTCTCCTTCTCCTCCTCCTCCTCGAACCTCTTGAGCATATCCTCCTCGTTCTCCTCCGCGCTGCTCTCCTCCTCACTAGAAGAGTCGTCGAAGACCGCCGCGAACATGTTCTTGTTCCCCGCGACTTCCTCCTCCTCCACCTTGTTCTTGTCCAGGAACATGGCCGCGGGGATCTCCTGGGGCTTCTTCGCGGGGCTCTTGACGGGGCTGCCCTTCGGGCTGTCAAATCCTCCCTCCTTCTTCTCCTTCTTCTTCCTCTCCGGGCTCCCAACTACCGGCTTCCCCTCCCCATCCTCCCCCTTGGCCTCCCCATCCTCCCCCTTAACCTCCTCCTCCTCCCCCGCCGACTCCTTCCTGAGCTTCCTCTCCTTCTTCTTGTTCTTGACGTCGGAGAAGGCTTCGGGGCCCATGCCCCTGTCCTCGACCTTGGGCTTGCTGCGGCCCAGAAGCTCTAGCTTCGGTCGGGCCGCCGCACCGGTCTCCTCCTTCTTCGCGAAGAGCCTCTCAAACCTAAGATGAGCGACGTTAGAAATTACATACTTTACCGGTACAGTACAAGTGCCTTCTCAGCTCGACGCTTCGCTCCTCGCAGTTTTGGCACGTGCTTTTCAGCTCGTCGCTTCGCTCCTCGTAGTTGTGGTCTCACCTCGGATCCGCCGCCGCCTCCTTATCTTTCTTCTCGTACTTCTTCTGAAGCCACGGTTCCTTGACCTGCCTGACCTCGTACCCTCCTCCCTCCGTCCTCTTCATGCCTCCTCCCGCCGCGTCCTTCCAGCTCCCTCCGTCTTTCCAGCCCCCTCCGACCTTCCTGTCCTCCTCCCCCGCGTTCTCTCCCCCCCTCCTGTAAGGTTCCTGCTCTTTAGTCGGCATGATGGGCCTGCCGTCCCAAGCGCGGGCGGCCTCGCTTAGGAGAGTCTTGGGGATGCAGGTGTCGCGCATCTTCACGCATGAAATGTAGCGCTTCGGCTCCTTGTCGAAGCTGAACAAATTTGGGAGGGGGGAGGGTTAGAAAACGTTGCGCGTACGATGTCTCCCCCCCTTCGCTCCTCCCTCGGAACTAATAATAATAATAATCGTCACTAGCTAGGGCTCGGTCGCTACACTCGCCACTTCGCTCCTCGACTCGGCTCACCTCTCAGTGTGCAACTTCCAGAAGTCGCTGTAATTGTGAACGTACAACCTCGTCTCCCTGACCATCGGAGACAGCTGACACGACGGCGCATTGCGGTCCGCGATAAACTCGCACCATCGCCTCTCCAGCTTCATGACGAATCCCAAGTTCTCCTTGGCGTACTTGAGCAAGTTTTCGGCGTACATTGTGACGTTAACTTCGAGCTCGAAGTCGTCTCCCGTTCCTCCCTTGCCGTCGGAGCCGTAGAATCGCCCGCTGTTGGCCAGGGGGCGCTGCCCGCTCGGCTGGACCCCGAGGGCGCTCGCGAAGCGCTTGTTCCTTTCGATCTGGGCGCCGCTCGCGTTGTTCTGGTTGTCTCCGTCGGCGATGCTGCTCCAAATGCGTGAAGATTGGGTTAGTTGCTTGAGTCTCACTTCGCTAGGCTTCGTCCCTCACACTCACCTGTCCAGATCGACGCCAAACTTGAAGCCTTCCGCCCCTATGGGAAGCTCCGGCAAAGCCCTGCCCATGATGCCCATCCTGGACATTTGGGACTTCACTTGCATTTCGTTCCTCGCTTCCTTCATGGATTGAATTTTGCTCTGGTCGGTGTTCTGCACGGCTCCAGAGATCGTCGAAAGGCTGGCGCCGAATAGTGGGCCGTTCAGTCCGGATGGAGGGGGGGGAAGGTCGGGCAGATCTGATAAGGGGTTAGCGCTCTGGAGCATGGGGTAGCTGTCGATGGTCCTGGCCGGCTGCCCGCCATCCAACCCTCCTCCGCCCATCCCTCCTCCGCCCATCCCCATCCCCATCCCGCCCCTCATTCCCGGGTTCGCGTCGTCGTCGATCATGACCATCCCGTCCTGCCTCTGCACGCTGTCCCCCCCGAACCCCCTTCGCTGCTCGAAGTTCTGTTGGAACTGCTGCCTGGGGTCGAGGGCGGGCTTCTTGTTCTCCCTCTTCTTCTTCCTGTCGTCGAAGAGACTCAAAAGGATGTTGTTCGCCTCGCTCTGGAAGCGGTTGACCCTGGAGTCTCCGGCGCTCCCGCCGGCCGCGTCGCTCTTCTCGGCCTCGTGGGCCTTCCACGCCTCAACGACGTTGGCCTTGCCCAGCTTGAACTGAGCGAGGTAGTTGTCCAAGCTCTGGAGTTCAATTTCCAACAAATTGCGCCTGTTCAGCGGGTCGATGAACTGCAGGCGGCTGACCAAGAAATAAGCCAGGACGTGGCCGTCGAAATAGTGGACCGTGGCGTCTTGCGTCGCCTTCGTGGGGTCCGTGGAGCAAAGCTGAAAGGGCGGGTACTCCAACTCGCAGAGCGGCTCGAGGGAAATCGGGTCGCACGAGGACGGAGGGAGGCTGCGGCGAGTGTAGCGAGGTTAGAAAAGTGGAAGAGGCGTGCTTTAACCCGGTCCCCCCTTCCCTCAAAAAAATGCCTCACCTCTTCCACCACGCGCTCTGGTGCTGCTGCCTCTGCTGCTCAATGAACTTCCTCTGCTGCTCCGCCTGCTGCATTATGAGGCTCTGCTGCTGCACCTGCTGCTGCTTGAGCTGGTCCACCTGCCTCTTGAGCTCCTCCTCGGCTTGCTTCGCCTCCTCCTCCATCTTCCTCTTCTTCTCCTCGATCTCCCTCCGCTTCTTCTCGGCCTCTATCTCGATCTTGAGCTCGTTCTCGCGGATCTCGCGGTCGATGCTCTCCTGCTTGATCTTCTGGAGCTCGATCTGCTGCTGCTTGAGCTGGAGCAGCTTCTGCTGCTGCAGCAGCTGAGAGTCTTGCTGCTTGTGGAGGAAATTTTGCTGGCTCAAAATCCTCTGCTCGTGGACGGTCCCTGACCTAAGAGGCTGGGCGTACAGCTGCGGCTGGGCGACGACCACGGTCCCGGCGGCGAGGTTGGCGACGTTGATGGAGTTGGAGGTCCCGGGGATGTAGAGCTTGGGCACGGCGCCGCCCTGGGAACCGCCGTGGGCTGGGGGGGAGCTGCGGGGCACAAACGACGGCGCCTTGATGGACAGGGAAGGAGAGGAAGGGGAGAACTCGGCCGCGGAGACGGACAGCGAAGTGTTCGGGGGTGGAGGGGATGGAGGCGTCGACTTCTGCTGGTATTCCTGCGCCCGCTTCTGCAGCTGTAAGTCTCTGGCGGCCTTGTTTGCGGCCTTCTGCTGGGCCTTGAGCTCCTTCGCTTTCTCTTTTTCCTTCTCTTTCTTCTCTTTCCACTTCTGGTACCTCTCCATCTTCTTCGCCGCCAATTGCTCCTCCTGAGTCATATCTGAGTTGGCCGCCTGAGGCTTGGCGGCAGTGGCCGCCGCCGCCTTCTTCTGAGCGTGCAGGGCCACGTCTCTCGCCGCCTGCTGCTGACGCTGCTCCTTCGAAGCGGCCTTCGCCTTATCAGCCAAGGACTGGGCCTCCCTCTTCTTCTTCTCCGCGTGCATGGCCCTATCCCTGTCCGCCTGCTCCTTGCGGCGCTGCTTCTCCGGCTCTTGCTCGGCTTTTGCCGAAGCTGACTGACTAGCGGGCATATTTCCGGCGATGATATCGGGAATCTCGACGAAGCCGTCTACGATAGACGTCGAGGCCATCTGCGGCTGCTGGTTCTTGTTCTTTGTCTGGGTTTTGTTGGGCTTCGCCTGCTTCTGCTGAGCGTTCGCCGGGCTCGAGTCCCAGTCGTCGACGACTTGGGCAGGTTTAGACGGCTGCTTGGGGCTGACCTTGTTGGCTTGGTTATCCTTCTGGTTCTTGGTCTTGGTCTTCTGTCGTATCGTATCGTGCGAGTTGAGTGTGCGGCGGGGTGAAGTGATGGTTAATAATGATTAATAATGATTATTAATTGTTGAACTGAACTGACACGACACCGCGGGCATACCTGCTTCCCTGCCTCCTCAGCCTTGGCCTGGGCTTCCCGAAGCGACGCCTTGTAAGCCTTTTTCTGGTCCCTCTTGGCCTTCCAGTAATCCTTCTGGTGCTGCTTCTTCTTGCTCAGGACCGGACCGTCATCATTTTGCGATCCTTCCCCACCGCCGTCCCTGGCAGAGTCAAGAGACAACGATGTTGCAAGAGGCGGAGGCGACCTCTGCTCGTTGCCGTCCCCGGTCGACGCCTTCTCTAGCTTGGGGGGCGAGCTTGGTGCTGAAAACAAGTTGCGAGCGAGGGGGTGTGTGTTAGTGCTCGTGCGGTTCGTTCGTTCCGTTGACCACGACGGATCTGCTTTGATGTCAAAAAAAATTGGTTTTCGAGCGGGAATCGAACGACGAAGGCTAAGTCGGTCTAATTCTATACAAGGCAACGCTGCGGTACTTACTAGACATTTTTATCAGCGAGGTTGCCCTCAAAATGTGGTAAATCTTAATTTAGTGCCATTTTAGTCCAATTGCTGGAAAACACCGAGTGTGAGCACTTTTCATAGCTCAAGGGCCCACGCAGCGACGCATTGTACAGGCCCTGACTCGTTCATCTCTCAGAAACAACAAATACGTAATCTATCCCGCCTTAACTTTTTTCTGAGAGATCATCGGGAGTATCTCCGAAGTGAGCCTCGCCTCGTCGAAGCTCCCAAGAGATCCCCTCTAAAACAAGGGTTAGCACAAATCACACGTCACTGCATGATTGCCCCTCCTTCTGCAACCAACAAGGGCCCCAACAAGGGCCCCAACAAGGGCCGCAGGGCCGCTATGACAGCAGCGGCGCCCTGCCCTCCTTCCGTGCTGTCGAATCATTTCCCCTCCTGCTCCTCAGCTTGCCTCCTCTTGCCCAGCACTCCCTTTCCCTTTGCACTCTCGGTGTCAATTCAGCTGCGGCTGCTCCGCGCTGTGCCTCCCCAGTCCCCTCACCTCCCTTCCACGCTGTCCCCCGTCCTCCATCCCAACTTCTACACCCACTTGACACCTACGACTTCCCTCCCGGCTCAGACTCTCGTCCTCGAGTGCGCCCCCGTTCGGAACCAGACGCGCCCCGAGCGCCGCTTCATCCGGCTCTTCCCGCCCCTGCTGAAGAACGCCAACGTCGTCTACCGCATAACGCCGGACACGTCTTTCACCACCCTGCCCCGTTCCCAGACTGTGACGATCCAAATACTCAGCAATCCCTTCAAGGTGAGAGCTTTACACCGTTTGTAATTGTTGGACGCCGCAATGCACCCCCACCCATACAAACCGCTTTGTTCTCACCTTAACCTAACCCTACGCTCACCGCAGGACGTCCGGGGCGGGTCCGAGACGATATCCACTCTCCACTCCCTCCTCCTGGCGATAGCCGCTCCCATCAAGTGTTCCAAGACGACAAGTAAAATTGTGTCGCCGCTATCAACACGCGTCGACGAGGAGGGTTTCTTCTCCCCTCAGATCTACTACTCGATCTACCTGCACAAGACCTGCCTCCTCCACACCTCCACCGTCCCCACATTGCCCGAGCTGACCGCCCTGATCGAATCCTGCATCTGGACAGAAAGCTCCAGCCTAATCTTCGATCTTAATCCGTACACGTCCTCCCGACACATAGTTATTGACCTCCAGAGGTAAGGCCAGCGTCCGCATTCCGTCTCTCCTCCGCTCCGCCATTCTAACTCGCCCCCCCCCCTCATGACAGCCCCTCCTACTACAAATTTTACACGTCTGATCACCCTTACACTCTCGTGACGGCTACTGAGCAGGTGACGAACTTTAACGTCAACGACAGCGATACCTGCGTGCCGCATCAGGTCATAAACGTCGAGGACGTTAAGAAATTGAGCGAGACAGGTGAGGGCCCCGCAGAGGATCGTTCATTACGTTGGCAATTCTAACTCCCCCTCTCTTCCACAACCGCACACACCCCCTCCCACCAGTTTTCGGCGATAAAAAGTAAGAAGCCCCCTCGTCGCTATCGTCGTAATTATACTATAATTGTAATAACCTCTCACAACCACTGCCACGTAATTCTAACTCGTCGCAGAAAAGGAAAGACACTCAAACCAAACATCCTGCAATTACACCTCCTCTTCTACCATACCAACGTTGGCAATGACTACGTCAAGTACAAAACCCTCTCGAATGTCCTTTCGAGCGAAACGATGCTCTCCTCCCTCATGTCCTCGCCGCCCCCGTCCGCCTCGAACCCTCCCCTGACCCTCAACGACTGCACGATCTCGCACCTGCTCAAAAACTCCTTCCAGCGGCACGTAATCTCCGAATCTGACAAAACCACGAAGCCCGCCGACACCCTCTCCTCCCTCCTCAAGAGCGGGTCCACCATATACTACAAGATAATATTCACGGACTCCCAGACGACCGTCTGCGTGATCAACAGTCGCGGCGTCGTCTTCACTTACTCCAGCTCCCCTAAATTCAAGCCGAAGCTGCGAAACTTCTTGAGCACCGAGACCCTCCCGAAACACCTCGAGCACGAGTACTCAATAAGCTACACGAAAAAAGAATGGTTTGACACTACCCTGACCCGAAAATCCGACCGCTCAGAGGACAAAAAGGACGACAACGCGAACGCCGAGGATGACTCGCTGGAGTACATCGCCGGGAGCTCCATAATCAAGATCGACTCCTCGAGCAAATCGTCTCGGCACGTCACGTGCGTGAACGTGAAGTCGTACAATAATAGTCTGCCCGTGTTGCCCACTCTGCCCAGTTCTACGTACGACGTTCCTGAGATACCTGCTTCCTGTTGGGTTGAGTGTTATGAGCTCGTGGGGGGGAAGGAATTGGAGGAGCTGCTGGGAGTCAGGAGGGAGGAGAAGGGGAACTTCTTCAGGACGGGGGAGCTAGGTGAGCTTGCAGAATGTTTAATCGGCATTCCTGTCAATTTAATACTAACTCGTCGCTTCACTCCTCGACTCGTCTTTAGAATGGAGGAAGAAGTGGGATGACGGGAGGGTCTGTAGGTACGAGATCTTGAGGGGGGAAGGGTTGGGCGTTAGGATCTGCTTTTGGCCAAATTTAATGGATTCAAAGTTCAAGGAGGTGCTGGCGAAGATATGGGGGAGCGACAAGGACTGCGAGAAGGCAGTGAAGTATTGGAAAAGCTTGGTCGAATACAACAATTTGGAATTCTTGGAGGAGGTGCTGGCGTACGCGACGCAGAGCTTCGTCGAGCTCGGGAGAGAGCTTGAAGAATCGGACTGGATGGTGTCCGGCCTCGGAGACGCTCACGAATGCCGTCGAATCGGAAGCAAGGAGGACGGAGACGGAAAGGAGAACGTTTGGTACCGGAGGATAGACGCGCCGCACGAACCGAGTATTGTTTTCAAGTGGGAGTCGACAGGAGTCAGGTCTTTCACATTCGGTATCAGAGATCTTTACGAACGAGGAGGCGGCGAGTGGCTCGGAAGCGAGTTCCTGAGCACCTTCGAGAACGAAGTCGTCCTGGCTTACGAGGACAGG
The DNA here is from genome assembly GCA_030267905.1 of Triparma verrucosa. Lineage (NCBI taxonomy): Eukaryota > Bolidophyceae > Parmales > Triparmaceae > Triparma > Triparma verrucosa. The sequence continues at coordinate 14,114 of BRXX01000152.1, forward strand.
TTCTGCCTCGAAGTCTTTCGGAGGCTCGGCAATGACGCTTCTGTCAGCGACGAAGCAGACGTGCCCGATCGCGACGAGGGCGTCAATATCCCCCTGAACAAATACATGCCGAAAGCAGTCCATTCCCCGCACCCGCCTCCGAGCAACGTGCCGCCCACACCTACCGAGCAGGCCACAGTCAGCCTCCCGGAAATCAACGTGAAAGCTTCCGAGTTTGAACAGTGTTTGAGCTACCTTCCCGAGATGGTCTGCGTCTACAAAAACGTGGTTCCGGGAATTACTTCCGGGGTCAGGGACCTGGTTGATTTGATTGAGCCCGTGAGCTGGGTGTCGGGGAAGTTCTTTGCCCTCAAGAGTTCGGACAAGGCGTCGGACGAGGACTTTTACAAGAATACCGTCGGGAGGGTGAAGGAGAAGGTCGATAAGTTCAAGGACGACGTTGACTACGGAGGGTACTTCGGCGAGAGCGAAGAGGAAAGCGAAGAAGAAGAGGAGGATGAAGAGGAGGAGGAGGAGGAAGGAGAGGGGGAGGGGGACGTTGAGGGGGAGGGGGACGGGGACGGAAAGGAGGAGAAGGACGACGATGGCAGCATCGATTCTGGGGAAGAGTCTGACATCGGAACGGACGGAATTCCGTCTGCGCCGTCCTCCGTAGCGAGTTCCTCCGGCACTCGAGAGCCCATCATCATACCCCCGACCATACAGGACCTCTACAACACCCTTTTGCAGGGCTCCGTCGAAGAGGGTGGAGAGTGCTGCTTCGTCATGTTCAAGCTCAACGGAGTGGAATGCGACCAGGAAATGCTCCGGAACCTCGGCACGGGCGTCCTGGAAGTTTTCGTGGCCAGCAACAGCGCGACGGGGACCCTGAGCCGCCTGCAGCTCACCACGTCCCTCTTCCTGCACTCGGCCATAAACACTTATATTTCGTCTCTGCACCTGCACAGGTTGGGGCAGGTTGAAGAGTACGGGGAAGAGGAGGTCGGGCTAGTTCTGCGATACGTGAAGCGCTGCGACGGAGTCGCCGAGGAAACGGTCGAGATGGAGGGGGAAGACATCGGAAAGATGGTGAAGGAGGAATTTCAGAAGAGCTCGGCCATGTCCTCAACCAAGAACCACGAGTCCATCCGCATCATATCACAGCCGTCGCACTTCATCGTGCATCGGCTTCTCTCCGACTGCTTCGAGATTAAGGTCTTTCACCAGCAGGGCCACGCCGAGGCCCAAAATATTTTGGACAGTTCCGTGTCCGAGCTGACTGCGATGATATTAAAGTGCCGTCAGGTCATGGCCCTCGCGGAATTGAGCAAAACGAGGGAGGCGAGGGACGACCTCATCCCTCAGGACGACGACGATCCGTTCGTGAAGAAGTCCTTGGGCTGCGACGTCAAGTTCGAGAGCCTGTTTGTTTTCAACCATAGGCTGAAGGGAGATGTTTGCATCGCAGCGCTGCAGAGCAGCATCCTCCACCCGTTCGAAATATCGAACAGGAGGAGGTACTTCGTGTACAAGGACGTCACGGGCTCGATATTCTACCTCACGCTTGTCGACTGCGTCACAAAATTCCGCCTGCTGGTCTTCGGCGTCAACGAGCCCAGCGGCAGCGTCAAGGACCAGCTGGTCGGCATCATCCGCAACCGCTGTCACATGCTGGCGCTCGACGCCCTCTCGTCCCTGCTCAGGTCGACGGTCAAGTTCGCGCTGACGCCCATGGACGTTGACTTCTTGAGGTCATTCAACAAGCCCACCACTGCGGAGTATGTCATCAAGCCCGACGTCGACTGCTACCTCCTGATGCTGTACCTTCGCCAGAACGTTGAGGGTTCGGGTTTCTTCCATCGCCTGGCGACTGAGGAGGGATGGGAGGACGACGCGCCCGTCGCTGATGAGACCGCCGAGGAGGAAAGGGAGGGCGGAGACGACTACAAGAGAATCCGGTACAAGGCCAGCGATTTTACCTTCTACTACAACTACACGCGGAGCGTGCTGGACGCGGTGAGCACTTTGACGCACAAGGGGGCCGAGCTGGGCCGCAAGGCTGGGAAAGGTATCTGCGTCGTCAGGTTCGACTTCCCGGAGGAGAAGGGCTGCGGCCCCAGCAACCCGGGCCCGGATGTTGAAATGAAGGAGAGCAGGTTCAAGACGAACGCGCTGAGGTGAGAAGTAATTGAGATATGATGATGAAGGAAGCGAGGTGGAGGTGGGGCCCCCTATGCAATTCTAACTCTTGAACGCCACTCTTGTCGCTGCAGGCTCGCGGACGAGATCACGACGGGTTGCACCCTGCTTCGACTTACCATCACAAACACGACTTTGGACACCACGGCCATCAAGGAGTGGCTGCAGCTCTGCATCCGCCAGTCTCTGGTCGACTTCGGAGTCGACAAGCTGATGAGGCTGAGCCGCAATGGTCTGCTCCGCGGAAATCGATCCGAGAACAACATGATCGTCGGTTTTCACTCACTGAAGAACCTCCTGTCCTACGGATTGAGCATTCCCCACATGGCCGTTAGGACCGTGACGTCCGAGACCATGTTGAGGGGCAAGAGCGTGAGAAAGTGCTACGCTCGGATAATGAGCTCCGTCGTTTTCAAGCTGCTGTTCAGGGGCGTCGAGGGGGTCGAGGGCCTGGACGGAGAGAAGGAGGAGACTTGGCCGAACGGACTTCTGAGGTGGAATTTCGGAGAGACCGGAGACATGGTTACCGCGGACCCTTCGTACATGTTCGTCTTCGGTTTGGGGCGAGAAGTGCCGAAGTTGACGATCGGCGAGGGCGTGCTCCAGCACAACGAGGTCGTGGTCCCCACGGACTTGGAAGACTCCGTGAGGGAGCAGCTTCTGGAGACCCAAAACGTGAAGCGCAGGGGGGCGATCATCTTCAACGCGGATAGGGGCAGGCGGAGCCTGACGTGCTTCAACGTCAACGGCAACGTGTTCAACGAGGTCGAAGCCATTTTCAAGGACGTCGAGCGACAGTTCGAGGAGGAGGAGGACAAAGTCGCGTCCAAGCTCTGCCTCCTGATGGGATCCGTGACCGTCGAAGGAGGCGGAAGCGGCGGGGGAGGAGGGGCGGGCGACAAAGACAAGGACAAGGACAAGGACAAAGACGACAAACCCCCCTCGACCCCCCCTCCCTCCGGGTCCCCCACGAACCCGAAGAGCAAAAGCGTCAAGCCCGTGGTAAAATTTTTGAGGCCGACCCTTCAGATACGCAAGCCTAAACTGGTCGGCCAGTCCGTCGACGGCTCGGCTATAGCCGCGATCCAAGCTTCCCGCGTCCGCGCCCGCGTAGGACACGGCAAAAAGAAGATAACCGAAAGCTACCGAAAAGAGAAAAAGACCCCCACCAAAGATCCCTCTGTCCCGGCCGGACCCGAAAACGTCGACTCAGTCCTGACGAAACTAAAGCAAATGTCAAAGAACAAAAAGAACATATCAGTGTCAACCGTATCAATGTACATAATAAAAGCAAAATCAATCCTTCTCCCAAGTCAGCTAATACGCTACTACAGTCTAACATCATCCCCTCACGAAGTGTTAGATTCCTTAGCCCGTAAAACCACAAAAGCAGGTTTCACATTAGTCCGTATCCTCACCTCACCTTCCTCCTCTCTGCAAAGAAGCGACAGTTTCGTAGGGAGCGCTGAGGGGAAGGTGATGATAAAGAAAACAGGGGAAATTGCTGACGTTTACATCGAAGTCGGTGAATGTATAGGGATGGAAGTTTGTACTTTAAGAGTAGAAGGTTACTGCGATTATAAGGACTCCGTGCGGTCGTCAAACGACGTCGGGAGCGAGAACGATCACAGAAGATCTAAAGGTATGGAAGAGTGTATGTCGAGTTTAAACTTCGTAAGAAAATTAGTGGGGAGGATCGTTTTAGAGACGTTCGAATACGAAACTCAGGAGACGGCTAAAGAGGTTAACGGAACAGTGTGGACCGTAAAAGACAAGCTCGTCGAGGGGGGTAAATCGTGTAAGATATGTAAGGTTGTTGAGGTAGAGATTTCGGAGGTTGAAGTTTTCGAACACGCTTGTAAATACGTTAAGACATCAGGACTTCGAGGTGACTGGGACGATTCAAACGGTGGAAGAGGTTGTATAAGAGGCACAGGAGGAGGACCAGGAACTGACGACGTCGAAGGTGAAGGAAGAGGATCGTTCTTTCTATTCGCGGAGAGAAAGGAAGGGGGGGAGATGGAATTCAAACTCGCTGTAGTAGGATCGAAGAACATGACGGAGGTAGCGTTCAGGAAAATAAAGGCCGTCATGGAAATACACAAGAGGGACATTACGCTTGACGGACTATTTAGGAAGGTTGCTAATGACGCCTTAGCGGTGCGTAAAATATGCGGACTATGCGGTTACAGAAACCTCGGATCCAGAGACTCGAGGGTGAACTCCCTGATCGTGAGTCTGGGGGAGAGGGTCAGAGAGGGGCTGCAAGTGGTCGAGGACGAGTACGCTCTGATGTATTCTAGTGAGGTCTGCGTTGTTTTTATTGTTTTGAAGGGAGGGAGAGGGATGTTCGCGAGCGAGAGAGAGGAAGAGAGGGAGGAAACAGCCAAGGAAGGTGGAGGAAAGGTAGAGGAAGTTGTGGAGGAATGGATAAATTCATGGTGCAGAAAATTACTCGAGGAGAGCTGACAAATAATACAATTTATAACAATGAACGTTTATTTTAAATGAAAGACGACGATCCAACAAACAATTAAAATAATAAAACAACAATGTTATGAGACGTTATTTAAACCTCCCCTCTAAACCTAACACCACACCCTTCACAACTAAAAAGGCCGACTTTTAAATCGTCTTTTCTACCCCACGTTTCTGCAACGAGCGTACCGAGTCACATGAAGGTGTTCACGTGTGTGGATGGAGGTGTTCACGTGTGTGTATGAAGGTGTTAACGTGTGTGGATAAAGGTGTTCAACGTTAGCTGCTTTGTAAATATCGTCCCGCTCAGATAGTTGCTTATGTTGTTCGACATCGTTCTTACTGCGCTCTCCCCCCGCCACGATTAAGGAAAGAAGCGGCGCGTTTTCACCGAAGGAACGTTATAAGACAAACAAAACAGATCTCACCTGCTTTATGTCCTGTATCCTCTTTCGTGCTTCCTCCTTCTTCTATTATTTTATATTCCCCACATGATTTACACGGAAAATCAACGTAACTTTGTAAATGAATATTCGGTCGAAACACAGAAGATTTAGACGTTGAGGAGGACCACATGTTTTGCGGTCTGGTCGAACGTCGTTTGAAGACGTTTATTTCGAGAGGGGTTTGAGGGGGGAGACGTTTTTTGGACGGTTTTTTTAACTGTTTTGGGGGGGGGGGAGAGCGAGTGAGGAGGGAACCGAGGAGGTCGGGGGCGGAGGAGGAGGAAGAAGGGGCGGAGGAGGAGGAAGAAGGGGCGGAGGAGGAGGCGGCGAGTTTCATTAAGTCCGTTTGGAGGGAGTGGTAGGCTAGGCCGAATAAGGATTGGAGGGAGGGATTGGGTTGAAGGGGGGCGTTTGAGAGGTGGACTGTAGTAGTTGAGGTAGCAGCTGAGGTTAGGTTTTGTTGTTGATGCTGTTGTTGTTGTTGTTGTTGCTGCTGTTGTTGTTTTGGATGACGGCCTGCGGAAGTTGTTAAAGTGTGGAGAGGACAGAAGTAACGAGTCCTTTGTAAAACAGTGCTGGTCTGTCCAATAGTTTTGGTGATTGTAGTATTGGGATGAGGTATTGAACATATTATTGATGCTGGCATCGAACATATGTAACATTTTGGAAGATCAGTGTTACTACTACTAGTGTTGCTACTATTAGTTAAGGGATTATTACTACTGGTATTACTACTGATATTACTACTGATTGTTGCTTGCAGCACTTGCCCTGCTTGCCTTGTACTAGAAGCAGTAGAAGAAGACATGTCACTACTTGTCGTGTCACTACTTGTCGTGTCACTACTTGTCGTGTCACTACTTGTCGTGTCACTACTGTCAGTGTCTCTGTCACAGTAGTAAGCTTCAGTTGGAATGACTCTGTAGCGACTCGTGAAAAGGAGGACCGACCCCTCGTAACAAGCCTGTGATTAAATATTTAGACAGTACGACTGTAAAGTAGAGCTTTCACGTTTGTCAGATTACGATTGTAACCCAATGTCTGCGTTTGAGAACCTTTGGTGCGTAACTATGGCGTTATAGCAATCAGAATCGACCCGAAAGGCAGCATCCTGATCCCAGGAAAGAAGAAGATATATGAATATATAAATATATCCACATTTGGCTCATCAAACGTCAACAAAATCCCGATCTGACGTTAATAAATACTTATATCCGTAAACTGTTTGCATTAATCGCGTCAAATGTACGTTATAAAATCATTAATAAGGCCAATAACCCCCGCAGCGAAGGTTTGCTGCGGAGGAACCTGTCGCAGGAACCCTAACAGGTTTGCTGCGGGGGCAGGCACGAGCTGCAACCCCTCATGCTTTATATAATTCATCGATCCTAACGTTCACAATCCACTCGCACTCGCTCTTAGCTCTCAACAACAGTTAATCAATCAGTCGATCAATCAGTCGATGTCCGCCCTCCTCTCTGACAACCCATCATCCGCACCATCATCCACAACTACTACCGGTAGCGCTACTACCACAGCTACTACTACGACTACTACGACTACTAGGCGTCCTTCGTCAACATCAATCGATAGATCTAGCGTATCGTCAGCTACGCTGTCAGCTAATGACGCTATAACCAAAGGCAAGGACCGAGGTCCCTTCCTACCTTATATTTCATCACAACAGGACAGTATCCTCGTCCTTCAGAATCCCCCTCCAGAGTCACTAATTACTCTAAATTGCACCCTTCACTCAATGTCAAAGTCATCTTCAAAGTCAAACAACTCCAAAAATAAACACACTTCAGATCCAATCTACACGTCTCCTTCAATAACAATCCCTCCCGACCCCCCTCCCTTCCTCCTCCACGTTCCTCCCCACTTCCTAAACCTCCCTCAATCCATCGACACCCTAACCTTCACAATCTCCTGGTCCTACACCCTAACCCTCTCCTCCGGTTCCACCCTAACCCTCCCTCTAACCGTCCTCTCCTCCCCCCCCCTCTCCCCCCCCACCCCCCTCCCCTCCTCCTGGCGTTTAAGCTCTCACCTCCCTCCCCTCCCCCTCTCCCCACCACCAACTCCTTTAACCTTAACCCTCCCTTCCCTCTCCCACACTTACACTTTAACACATATCCCACCTTACACTTACAAACTTACTCGCCCTCATAATACCCCTACCCCTGTTAAAAGTACTTTTAGTCTTTTATTAAGACCTTCTAATGTAATACTAGATGTTGTTGAAGGTGATGAGGGGGTGTTGAGCAGTGAGAGGTATCCTGAAGTATCGAGTGGGTTGGTTTTTTATAGTTATAGGAGGTTTAAAGGGTTTAGAGATGGAGGGGGGAGGGGGGGGGTGGGAGAGTTTAGGAGATGGTATGGGGTTAAGGTTGAGGTTGAGGTTGGGGGGGAGATTTTTGAAGGGGTTGTTGATTTTTAATTATGGAGAATAGTGTGTTGTTTGTTTGTTTTTTAATGGAAAGGTGAACGCTTTTTAGGAATTTACATTTTCTTTTTTTTTCGTGAAGGTTTGAGTCCGTTAGCTGTAAATTAAATTTGTAGTTTGTATATGTATTGTTAATAGAGGTTTTATTATGTGCTCACTGCTTGTTGGACGACACCGATTAGGCCACTTATGGTGTCTTCTGTTCCTTGATTTTCTTCTCCTTCTCGGAGAGCAGGGCACGGAGCCGCTTGATCTCGTTGTCTTTCTTCGAAGACGAGTCCCCGTTCAACCGCAGGCGCTTGATGATGCTGTCTTTTTTACGGTCTTTTTCCTTGAGGGTGGAGTTCAATTCTTTGAGCGCCCGCTTCTTTCTTTTGAGGGAGGCGTTCTTGGACTCGAGCTCTTCAACGCGTTTCTGCGTTGATTTCAGGAGGGCGTCTAGGGCGTTTTGGTTGACGGGTGGTTTGATTGGGGTGGAACTAACTGGCTGGGGTTGCGCCACGGGTTGGGGAGTTGCGGGGGGTCGGGGCACGTACTGCGGCGGCTGCGGCGGCGTGGGTTGCTGCCATGCCCCCCTGCCCTGCATAGCGACCACGGCAGCCACGGGTATAGAAAATTGGGGCGCCGGCAGCTGATTCTTGTTCAAAGCCTCGGCGAGAAGCCTTCCGAATTCGTCCACGCTTGCTGGCGGCGAGACCTTTTGCGGCGATTTGGAAACGTTTGCTATTGTCGACGTTTTAGATGAGGTTGAGGTTGACGTTGTCTGAGGATCTCTAATGGGACGAGGGATTTTCTGAGTTGCCGCCTTCAACTCTCGGTATTTACGAGGTTCAATTCTGGTGAAACGATAACTGAGTGAGGGCACTGTTCAACCCTCAAAGAGATCCTTATTCTCGTCTTTGATCCGCTCAAAGTCGAGACCGTAATCATCGACTCCCTTCCTAACTGCCGCATCTTGCTCGGGCGTATAATAATGCAGATTCCTTGGAATCGCCGCCTTCAGCTCTTGGTATATACGAGGTTCAATTTTGGAGAAACGATAACTGCTCATAGTCTCTCCCCCCCAGTCGCCTAGGAGCCTATGAGAAATAACATCCCCCTGACGGTTGGGTTCCGATGCATACATACTGCGGGGCAGCAGGTAATCTAATTACTTTCGTTCTACTAGAGGGGCTGATTGTCGAACTACGGCAGTAAATATTCGTGCAGGGGATGATTTGCTAGGACTACCTCGGAAAGCTGCACGCACCACAACGTGAATTGTTTGGCAAAATCGAGATGATCTTTTTCTCAGCCTCTTTGCTGCATATTATTAATTAAGAAATCCGCAACTCGCGGAGTAAAAATAATGAACGGTCTCGTTACACCACATCCTTTCCCCTCCGAATGTTCCCAATAATCGTTCCATACATTCGCTCGGCAATTTAGATCTCTGGTGCTGTTGTTGCCCTGCTCACAAGATGAGCATCAGCATCTTTAACTTTTTTTCGACCAAGAGCTGCCCTTACCTGCACACCCCTATAAAACATGTCAATATCAACAACCCCTAACGACACGTACACCGGATACGCTAAGCTCATAACTTCTAAGGCCAAGGAACTCGGCGTCAAGGTCGCGGTCGTATTTTTTGATGAGAGTTTGGTGAGGGGGAAACATTAGGGCAGCTGAAGGAGAGGGATTACACTTTTTATGACATACTTAATGCTATATTAAATTCGGTTATTACGTTGTGGGAGTATTACAGTCATGGAAGTACTTAATTTAAAAGGGGTAACATTCGTATTCGAGCTGGGATAATCGTCGTTAATAGAGGAGTATTGCCTTGCAAAGTGAGCCGAGGGGGCATCAATCTCTCTCTCTGCTCTACTCAACCTTTAAAATAAACGTTCGGTCACAAAACGTTTGGTCGCATATGTGTCGTTAAAAGGTATCTAATGCGGCGCTTCAAACCCTTTCCCCCTCCCTACCCTCCCGTCCAGAACGTCCTCGGCGCCGATTCTTTCGGCTACTCTATCATCTCGTCCCGCTCCGTCTGCAAGGCCAAGGCCATTGCCTTGAAATCCAAGAAGCACCTCAGCTACGTCGGCTCCGTCGGCTACGTCCTGAAGAGGTTGATGAGCTTGTTGGGGGGAGGGCTGGGGGTTCAGGGGGCGGTGGTTCTTAAGGATGTGGGGTATGTTAGCGTCGTGTCTAATAAAGATACTAGCAAGACCGTGGAGGTTTTGGATCAAGGGTTGAGGGACGTGAGTTATTAGAGGGTCACAATGTCCATGAAATCTCGCCTCGTCTACATTTCTCACCCAACGCCCACCACACGCCACAGTGCAAGATCTTTCAGGTCGGTGGGGAGTGGGAGGAGAAGAAGGACTACGTTTTCCCCAAGCCGGGCTGGGGGACTTATTCGAAGGTATAAACCCGAACCAGTTTTGCGTACTCTACAATAGAGTAAGAAAGGTTGTAAGGAAAGGGGAGAGAGTACGGTGCGTTAGATATGGGGAGAAACAACTCCATCGAAAAATATGTGTTTGATAAAACTTTAGGTGCAAAATACAAATATTCCCGTCTTCCCCTTTGCTTTCCCCCTACCCTTCCCCACCCCACCCCAAAACCCACCCACTTAAAACCAACCCAAACCCCACCCCTCCTCACTTAACCTTCCACTGAATAACGGCCTTGTCCAACCCGCCAGTCGTCCATATGAAACTCCCGTTGTCGCTCTCGACGGCATTAGTCACGTGACTAGAGTGGCCCTTGTAAGTCTTCATTTTGCTCGCCTTCTTCAAGACAGGGTGCTTGACCATGCTCACCAACCCATTGTCGTCTCCTAAGATGATGTTCGTCCCTGCCTTCAGGCAGCAGTTGATGTCACTCCCGCTTCCGCCGTTCCCCAAGCTCCAGATCTCCTGGACAGCCCAGCCCAATTTGCAAGTGAAGGACCCCCAATTGACATCCTTCATGTCGCTAGCCGACTTGATCTGCTTGCCGTCCTTGGCGTTCCAGAAGAGAAGCTCGTAGCCGCCGCAGACGCTCTGTAAATGCTTGCTATCCACTGACCAGTCCACCTGCGTAATGAAACTGCAGTGCGCCTTGCACACTCCCCTCTTCGTGTACGTCTTTGTATCCAGCAAATAGATGTTGTTGTCGTGGCTGCCCACCGCCAGAGTGGCCCCGTCAGGGGAGTACTTCATGGCCTCGATCCACTCCTTCGCGACCTTGACGTCCGCGATCTGGGCCATGGGCATCTCCCCGCCCCAGACGGTCACGTTTCCGGTGTACATTCCGACCGCGATGGCGGAGCCGTCGTTCTGGTAGGCGCACCCCCTCGCCTTGCCCCCGGTGTCGACGTACCCAAGCCTCTTGTGCTTCTTGCCGTCCCACAGCATTAAAACGCCATCGTCGGAAATGGCGGCGACGTTGCCGCCCACAGGATTAGCGTCGACGGCCCAAAGCTCGCCGCCGAAGTGGCCGTTCAACAGCATCTTCGCCCCTCCCGTGGGAATGTCGAGCTCCAGAATGTCGCTGCTCGCAGTCCCGACTAATATCTTATCCTCCATACTAGAAACGCTCCTCACGTCCACCTTGATCGGCAGGGTCTCGGGCCCGAGCTTCGACAGGTCGATCTCGCTCAGGACCGCCAGCGCCCCGCTCCAGACGATGACCAGGCCGTCCTTTCCACCGCTAACTAATCCGTCCTTGCAAGGTCTGATGCTCTGCACGGCGCCGGTATGGTTCTTCTTCACCACGCTCGCGTTCCTTCCCTTCCACAAGTACATGCTGCCGTCGGCCTGGCCACTCACGCAATCAGGGCCCAAGTAGCATGCAGAAACGCAAACCTTGTTCTTCGCCTTCTTGCCGAACAGCCCCTTCTTGCTGCCCAGCTCTCCCTTAGTCACGTCCACAGTGAAGAACTTAACCTCGTTCTTGCACGCGAGCGCGAATGTGTTCTCTCCCTGCGCAGCGATGCCGAGCACCTTGTTCCTGCTGCCCTTTCCGCTCGCGATGAGCTGCCCGACCTCCCCGCCGTCGCCCCCCGCCCTGTACACGGCCACGCTGTGGTCGTCGTCCATGCCCACACTGTACACCAAGTTTCCGTCCGCCGAAAACGTCAGTAAATTGACTCCCCTCTTGTGGAACCCGCTCATCTTCGCGAGGGTGGTTCCGGAGTTCGAGTCCCACAGCACTATCGCGGGTTTCTTTCCGAGCTCTCCCGTCGCCACAGTGCAACCGGTCACGGGATCCACCGCGCAGCTGACGATGTCGTCGTCATGCTCCAAACTATAAAGCTGAGTGCCGTCGGAAATGTCGTACTTGATACCGATTCCGGCTACGTTGTACACGATCTCCGTTACCGAATCGCCGTAGCTCATGTTGCTGCGGCAGTCGCTGAACCTGCTCCCGTAAACGAACTCAATGCTTAAACTATTGCTGGGCAGGGTGCCGAGGTCGTCGGGGTCCTTCCAGTTGCTCGGCTCCCTGATGGCGCCCAAGTAAGGCTTCACCGCCATGAACTCGTCCCCTCCACCTCTCTCGGCCCCGAACATGTCGCCGTCGTCGAAGTCAGCACTGCCGTCTCCCATGACGCTCCCGTCTGTGTCCGAGTCGCAGACGCCAGCGGCGTCCAATTCCCTCGCCTCCTCGATGATGTCGGTCTTCCACACACATATCGTTCTGTCACTTCCGCCAATGCTCACCAGGCACCCGTCATCGTGTGTGAACTGGATGTTCTGGATGGCGCTGCTGTGCGCCAAGTACGTCTTTTCGGCGGCCTCCCTGTTGACGCAAGGGTAGTTGTACAATTTGATGGAACCCAAGTCGTCACTGGTGGCTAGCACAGGCACCTTCTTGTAAAGGTGGTTTCTGTCAACGCTCAGCACGTTCTCCTCAACTCCCTGGCAGGGGAAACCCAGGTTGTTCGTAAGTGTCGCCAAGGTCATGTCCTTGAGCGGCAGCGGCGAGGCCATCCTTGAGAGCATCTTGAGGTCGTAAAAGTCAAGCGAGTTGGGAGTTGAAATCTGCGAGAGAAGATGGAGAAGATATTGAAATAAGTTAGATTGCGTGCTTCACTCCTCGCAAGGTTTGCACATCACCAGTCTCAGTCAGTCTCACCTGCAAGTAAATCTCCTCGATGGTGACGTTCCTGACCTTCTCGCCGCTCTCCTTGTTGACGACGACGCACTTCTCGTTCATGATCTCGTCGTCCTTGAGAACCAGCCCGAAGTCGATGTGGGTGATGTAGTTCTTGAGCTCGATCTTGCCTGCGAGACTGTAAGCGTTCTGGACGTCGTACACGTAAATGTGGTCATCGTGGCACCCGACGCAAAGCCTGCTGCCCTCAAAACTGTACTTCATCTCCTGGATCCACTGAGTGGGTTGCTTGAGCTCGGCGAGGACGGCATCGTTCTCCAGCTCTCCGTCCAGAATTATCACTTTTCCAGCGTTCATTCCGACGGCCAAGTGAGGTCGGCCGCCGTTCCAGGCTCCCAGGTCACTGTACGCCAGCGAGCGGACCTTTCCATCCACGACGCGCTTCCTGACGCAGGACCTGGAGTTGGTCTCCCAGAGCATGATGGTCATGTCATCTCCGGCGGTGACGAACAAGTCCTTTCCGGGGTGGCAAGCCAGGCCCCAGGTCTCCCCCGAGCAGTGGCCCTCGTTCAGGCACAAACATTCGATGCCCTTCGGCCAGTCGATCGCGTCCTGGAACGAGCTAAGGCCAGGAATGGCGTCGAGTTTGGCCTCAATGATCTCACTTCCGCCCGTTCCGATCAGAATTCCGGTCCCGTCGTCCGCCACGCAGATGCTCCTCACACTTGTGGACGTCAACTCGTACTTAACCTCCTTGACGTCGAAGACCTTGGTGAGGGTAAGCTTCTTGTCGGCCCACTTCCACAACGCCACGATGCCAGCCTTGTCGCCAGTGACCGCCTCCGAGGTGCCGTTGGTAGTGTACATGGCGTTGACGCTGGCCTCGTGCTTGAAACTGCCCCTCTGGATGGCACTCGATGGCATGGCCCTGATGCCATCCCACAAGAGGAGCACACCGGACACGCCTGAGGTGAGCGAAACCTTGTCGTCGAGGGCCTCGGCACACATGCAGAAGAAGTTGGTTCGGTCGATAACGCTCACCCCGTCCCACAAAGCAGTCTGAGACGTGAGGTTCCCATCCTTCAGAGTCCAAAACTTCAAGAAACCCTCCCCTCCGGTCAAGATCTTTTCGCCGACGAAGCAACTCGCCATGATCTTCTTCTTGCTGCAGACGGTCGAAGCGACAAGCCTGCTCTGCTCCCAGTCGTACACGGCCAAACTGTTCATGTTGTCCATGCCGACGGAGAGGAGGAACTTCCCGGTACTGTTGAACTTGATGATGGAAACACCCATCGTGTGGAAACCATACAAGACGGCTTTGTTCTTCTGGGAGGCAACGTCCCAGACTACGATCAGGGGCAGGTCCCCGACCTGGCCGGTGGCGCAGAGCTGGCCGTCGGGGTGCATGGACAACGACATGACGTCGTCGGTGTGGGTGCCTTGCTGGAAGGCCTGGACATCGGTCGACTTGTTGTACACGACGCCAAGGGCAGCACAATTGTAAACCACGGTGCCCGCGGCGCTGTAACGGAGACTGTTGCGGCAGTCCTGCGCACGGTAACCGTGCACCCAGGAGAGGACTAGATCGCAGTCGGTCGAAGCGAGCATTTCGTCCTTGAACTTGAAGCCCGAAGGCTCCGCAATCATTGAGAGCCAGGACTTGACGGCGCCCTCGGCCGAAGGCGTGATGCTGCTCCTCGTAATCAACATCTCGGCGGCGTGCATCTCGTCGAGCAAGAAGGGGTCAAGCTTGGCGAGCTCCTCGGGCGTGCGCCCAGCGATGGGCTCGACGGCACCTCCATCTTCATCCTCCTCGTCCATCTCCGTGAGCTGATGCTTCCACTGGAAGAGGCAGCAGTCCTCCCTTCCGGCGGTAAAGAGATAATGGCCGCCCTCGGAGAAACGGGCGCGAGAAATTGGGCCGCAGTGGCCCTGGAAGGTGAGGTTAAGTTGTCCGCCTTCGGTGCAGGGGTAGTTGTACAACCTGACCCTCCCGAACTCATCTCCACAGGCCACCACATCGGTGTGGGGGTCAATGTTGATGGTTGTGATCTCGCCACCCTCGGAGTCCTGCCACAGGCCGGCCACCTGCCAGCTGACGGAGCAGGACGTTCGGCCCCAGTACTTCTTTCCCACGGGAGGCTCAGTGTCATCCCCGAACTCGTCCCAAAAGCAAACGTTGAGGTCAGCATCGTTGCTCTGGATGATTCTGGAGTGCGTGGTGAAGTCCATGTGCGTCACCGGCGCCGTGTGGCCTCGGCACACTCCCGTGCGGGCGTAGCCCTTGACGGCGTCGTAGAGGTAAATGTTGGTGTCAGCCGAGCCGACAGCCAGCATCTTGCCGTTGGGCGAGTACTTGCAGCACGTGACGGCCTCCTTGCAGTGCTGGAAGGCGGCCTGCACTTCAAGGTACAAGTCGAAGATGGCACAGCCTCCGTTGTCGAGGCCCAAACAAAGGTTCTTGCCCTCTTTGGGGGAGAAGGCGAGGGCGGTCCCGGCGTTGGGGAGCTTCCTGATGTCGACCAGGGTCTTGCGGCGCACACTCCAGACCCTAAGGGTCTTGTCGGAGCCGGCCGTTGCCACGACCAACTCTTGAGGGTGGGTGGCGCAGCAAGAAAGTTTTTCTCCAGAATGAGAGGAGATGAGCTTGCGCTCGTAGCCGTCCTTGTCGGTCTTCTTGATTTCGAAGAGGTCGCCTCCGCCCATGCCGAGAATGACGAAGTTGCCCTTCATGCAGCACGACAGGATGGAGCAGTCGAGGGGAGGGATGGCATCGCCGTCGGGGGAGACCGCGGCGGCCTCGGCCATATCGATGGCGCTTCCGACCATCTTCATGCCCTTGCCCCAGACGCAGCACACTCCGTCCATGGCGCCGGAAATGAGGCCTCCAGAGGCCTCGCAGCGGGCGAGGGATAGAACAGGTTCGTAAAAGCCGTGGGCCTGCCACACCTCAACGACCTTTGCCTCGGCGGAGTCGAAGCGGTACACTTCACCGGATGCGCAGCCGACATAGGCGTCGTTTCCAATGTACGCGACAGACATGAACGCCTGGCGTTTTCCCTTTGAGGTGATGGAGGCGGGCTTGGAGCGAAGGCACCTGCCATCGACGGCGAAGAAGAGCACCTGCTTGACTCCGACGACGCAGATGGAAGAGGAGTCCTCCGAGATGGCGACGCCAAGCATTGGCGTCTCGCCGCACACACCGGAAGCGACGGTCTTCTTCGCCTGCCAGTCCCAGAGCGCCACGGTGTGATCATTGTTCATGCCCACAGAGAGCAGCTTGGAACCGTCGTGGTTCCAGGCGAGCAGGTTGACTCCGTTGATGTGCAGGGGGAGGACGGCGGCGGTCTCGAGGGTGAGGCCGTTCCAAACGTGGATGTCGGCCTTGATGCCGCGCTGCCCACTGGCGACGTAGACGCCCCCGGGGTGGACCTGCATCGAAAGAATGTGGTCAGTGTGCGCCGAGTAGAAGGACTGGGTGTTGCTGAACTTGTTGAAGACGACGCCACGGGCGGCGGCGGGGTAGCAGAACCGCGCCGGGCCCAGCTTCTCGTTCTCGGGCTTCTCGTCCTCGGGAGAACTCAGGTAGGCGATGTTGTCCCTGTCCGTGCTATTGTAGCCGTAGATCCAGTCCAGCTCGAGGTAGGAAGGAATCTCGTCCTGTGCCGAGGAAGGAGCGAAGCGACGAGTTAGAATGATGTAGTTGAAGTGCAGAAGTCGAGGGAACTTTTTAGCTCGTTATCCAGTACACGTTTCTCACCTCCTCAGCTGCCTCCCCTGGGGGGATGCCAGTGGAGGCCGCGGACTTCTCCACTTTGGTCAGCATTTTTTCGTTCGTCGCCTTGAAGTTCTCGTTGTCGTCCTCGAGCAACTCGATGGAGGTTCCAGTCGCCTGTCTGTTGATGGCGTCGTGAAGCTTCGACCGCGACTCGAGCTGCTGAACGTAGGACTCAATTTCTGGGGGAATGGGATCCTCCTCGGTGCACGAGTCGCCGTCCGCAACATCGACAGTGACCTCGCCGGTTACCTTGGACAGGCCCTCGATGATTGACATGACCTGCACGTTGGAGCGGGCCCAGTCCACAAACTCCTCGTACCCAACCGCTCCAGAGCCGTCAGCGTCAGCCCTCGCAAGAGCTTCGGTGGCGAGCTGTGGGGGGGGTTGGAGCGGAGCGACGAGTTAGAATGAAGTAGCAGAGCGGTAGCGGTGATGAAAATATAATTAACACGTTCTCACCTTCTCGAAGTCACCCACTGAGGGCTCGTCGTCCTCAGTCCCTCCAGTGAGGCAGAGGAGGCCGCAAACGGAGGCCTGCATCATCATGCACATCTCGGTCACCGAGAGGGTAGCGTTGAGGTTGAAGTCGTAGAGTTCGAAGCAGAACTGTAAGGTGGGGGGAGGGGGGAGGGGGGAGGGGGGGGGGGGGGGGGGGG